>JASEVX010000001.1:162713573-162790353 GCA_031761405.1 Serripes groenlandicus | reverse complement strand
CACCTGTCTATCCGCCCAGCGTTGCATTTATGTGTTTCTATTTGGCAGCTTTACTTCATTGGGAAGAGAGGTCGAACAATATAAGATACATTAAATATAGTATGCTTATATTCGAAGGTATATTCCTTTAACATTAACGTTGTTTATGTTTGGCAGATTCATTTCAAAATTGCAATACTTATGTCTTGTTGTCAGAAGAATAGAACAATACTAGGAACATAATTCTAGTTTGTTCATTTAACTATACACCAAATACATCAAATCTGCAGCAGACGTCTCGAACACATCTGGTTAAAAATATAGTGAACCTCTACATATGAAAGTTTAATCATTGGAAATGAGATTAATACATTTTTTTACAATTTGAGAATATGCTCATTATGTGCGTTTTCCCCTTTTGCCACAATGTATTTAAACGTCGTATGCTGCAGAGGCGTCAGAAAGCGTCTGTATGTGGGAAGGGGTTAAAGACTCGTCATATACCATGGAAGAGTTAAATGTTCATTGAAAGAACCAGAAAACTCGACTCATTTTCAAGATGATGAGCATATTTATTCTACACTGGAATTGGTGTTACTTGTCTATTACCTTCCTACTAGCGTTTTTACTGAAAACTGTGCAAATGTTGCATAAGCAAATTATTGTAGTGATTGAAGATCAAATGTGTCATACATCTATTGACATAATTTGGAACTCTATGGTTTGTCAAACAACATGTTAAAAGGTTTCGAATCGATCACATAATTAATTTTAAATAAAAGAAGTATCGAATAAAATATTGCTCTGTACAATGGACTGATTTTATAATTCTTTGTCGATACTTCCTTCATAGATCTAGGACTTCTCGACCCCGAACTGGACATATTATTGAAATAGTTATGCGCACGAACGCATCTAGAGGTTCGAACTTAAAAAACAGCGATAGGGGGGATTATAATTGTCTACTGATATGTAGAGTTGTAAGGCCGTTACTGTAATCATCAACATCGTCATCACATATAAGCCCTTGCGTAAGCAAGAAACGAGATACAAGATATATATTTCGCAATTTCCTGCCCATTATACAACATAATTGATACGTGATCAACAGATAGTGATGAAGTACATTATAACACTGACATATAAAGCTGAGTTATCATTAAGAGTTCGAAAGAGTTTCGCTTTTAAGTTTGAATGCGCTCTGAGCCAAGTCCGATAGAACCCAGCATTCGGAGGTTTTCGAGTAAATGATAATTCCTACCATACAATGGTACACGCTACACTAAGCAATACAATCATACACATAGTTCATAACATACAAACTAATCTTTGTCACTCGTGTGTTTTAATGCCCATTCTCATTGTTTTCTGTATTCTCTTTTTTCGTCTTTTTATAGGTGTACGTAGATGATCGTCTCGTCTACACGTATTCACATCGAATTCCGATCGGCGAGTGTGATACATTGTACTTCAACACTCTTGAAATGGATGCTGATTTAAGAGAGGTGCAGCAATTGTATTCATTTTAAAAAACAAACAAACAATAGAGGACATCTTTTGTGACAAACAAACGTTGACTATACCAAATGTGAATGTACAAGAATGATATGCATTCTGCAATGTGTGATTACATTACTCACCAAAAATTATTGGCGAACATTTACCCTCTTTCCCCCTTACAAAATATCTGTAGCAGACGACTGTTCAGATATCATACAAATTATGGAATACCTCAATAAATAAGAGTATACTTACTGAAAAAAATTGAAACATTGTAGCTAAAGGAGAAAACCCTATTCGTTGCTTAGCTCAATATCCTATGATTGATTGATCGAAGATCAACGCAACGTAGCTTTATCACTGTGGTCAGTGCATCCAGCCATGTGTTTCTTGCTCTCTCGCACCATTATGTTACATCAAATTGCAATGCATGCAACATAATTGATTGATTGTTTGTTTAGTGTTTAACGCCGCTGTCAACATTTGTTCAGTTATATAACGGTGTTTCCTGGGTAAGTTCTACTGGTCCATTTATTATGACACCAGCCAGTCAGTCGTAATCATAACCCCGCAACCCTGAGCGCCATGGAGGGCAGCCATTACTTCCATGTTTATACAGTATTTGGTATAGAACCAGCGACCTCCCGCACCCGAGGCGGACGCTCTACTACTATACCACCGAGGCACGTGAACATTTAGCCAACATGTCAATCAAGGAGTTATGAGTTCGACTTATGTATGACAGGCTTGCTTAGATTTAAACCGGACAGGATTGGGACATGTATTCGATTCAAACTGTTTGTTGAGACAAGGTCGGTGTGGATTTAATCTTGACTAGTTAGGGTGCAACTATGCAGTGTGTGGTAATATAACTTAAGCTCTACTGGCTAAAAGCTTGACGAGCTTAGTGGCATGGCGAATTGTCTGTCGTACGTGCGTGCGTTACCTTTAGGCTTCAAACTAAATCTCATCTGTGACCACTGGGTCAATTGGGATGAAACTTCATAGGTAGCATCCTATCAATGTCCTCTTCTAAAATCCTTCAAATGTATTGGATCCATGCAAACTTCTGGATTGCATGGCAACCGAAAGTAAATAATTTAAAAACAAAACCGCCAAGTGATGGACTTTTAGCCTCATATAGATTTAGTGAACACTGTAAAAAATAATTCCCCCAAAGAAATTTGGCGGATTTTCAAATTATTTTGTACAAATGATCCTTGTATGCCCCTCTACGAGATTAAATTTAAAATGCGCGCTAAATGACCTTAGCTGTCGATGCGCCGTAAAAAAATTCCTTCACGTTGTGTTGGTTGGTCGAAAACCATGGCTAACAAAAAGGACAGGGCTGATACTGGCTCTCTTGGGCCTCTTGTTAATATATTTTTGTTTAATTTCACCATATGCAGTGCAAGTAAGCTCAAATTGATATTCGTCTATGATATATCCAGAGTGGAATAGTGTAACTTGTTCATGCCGTTCTAGTCGATTTATAACATAATTCTCCAACTCTACGTGCAGATTATATGACGAGATTCGTTTACGTGTAAAGATACTCCTGCTATTTTAGTGCGCACTTATTGTTCATGTATTCTCAACATCAAAGCTTGCTCTGACAAAAAAATAGTCTTTGTTTTGGTGGCTTTTACGCCGCGTGTTAAACATTATTTCAGATATATCACGGTGACAATCCACTTATTCATGATCTCTGGGTAAACAAACCCGGACTAGGCTGGAAAATGTGCCTTACGCAAGGGCACTCCATCAAAACTGTTTCGCCATAATGAGTTAATAAGTCCCCTCAAAAGCGTCAAATAATTGAAAACATATTACAGGAGTTAATTGAATTTCCTGAAATTTTAAAATAAAACATTCATGGCTTTTAGAGAGATCCCAATAATTTATTGATTATAGAAAACTAAATGGATTCCGTGTTGTTTAAAACGTTCCAAGGAGGGTGGAGTCATCAACTATCTTTAACATATGGCCGTTATTATATCACAGTTTAAGGGGAAGTAAATGCCCTCTTTGCAAAGTTCTGCTATCTTCGTTTTGTCTGTGTTCACCTCTAAGCCAACAATACCTACTCTAGTCATATGACTGATTAAGACTGTTTGAAGGTCATGTATCGAAGTTACCAAGAGCACCATATCAACTGTGGAAAGAAGGACAATCATAACTGTGCAATTTCGGTGATCTATAGGATAAGTATAATTTTGTACTGATATGCTCATCCTTTGTTCTATTTTCTTTTGAACATGAGAAAACGTTCCAATACTTTGGCCATATATTGCATTAAATAATTTGAAAACAGAAAAAGACTCCCGGATTAGTCAATGAAAAAACCCCAACAACATTATTTTTGTACCCGCGTTAATGAAAAGTGTTGGTATTTGCACAGTCGCTTATTCAATCAGTGTTCATGTTGTTACTTATTACTTGTTTACCTTTTTATGAAACTGTTATATATGTTATCATATAATATTATGAAACTGTTATATATGTTATCATATAATATTATGTCATTGTAAATACTGTACAAAGATATAGAAAATTGTGTTCAAGCCAATACTGTAACTTTATTATCCTTCTTCTAACGAAATTAGCAAATAAATCCGTAAGATAACACAGACCAAACACAATACTTGCGATGAAAGAAATTGTCAATCATGTTATGGCTTAAATGAAATGCATATTTTATCAGAAATTCCAATGTTTTCTGATATAAGAAAGTTGTATATGAATAAATCATAGGGTCCCAGCAAGCTTTTAAAACATTATATATTCTACTCTATAGATATATGAAATATATCATTGGAAACATCAACGTTTGCTTTTTATATTGAATTAATTTTGACTGCAATTGAAAACATACTCACATATTTGTCAATAAATGTTTACAAAGGGTTTGATTTAAGGTACAAAATTAAATATTCGGATAAGCTGTGATGCACGCGCAGCTTGAAGATTGAATCAATGTGGAAATTGCGAAATTTACCAAATAAAGCAGCTTTGTTACCTTCTATGTGATTTGTCTTCTCTCAAGTGACTGTTGATGATTTCAAGAACATTAATACGATGCAAAATATATTTATGGTTTAAGTAATTATAACTGAACTAGATTATGTTATCGATATTGTCAATCAATGGGATAAAATCATTTTAATTATGTTTCACAATTTGACCATAATTCCGCTAATTGCTACAATATGTCAGAGACCAGTATGAATGCTTGGATCGTTAAAGCTGGAAGTGGATCGTCATCCCACCAGAAACTGTGTCACCAACGAGTGAGGCCCTTGCAGAAAACATCAAAAGGGCTCATCATCAATGTATTTATTATCTGGGGGTCACTAGAAGTAAATAACCCACCAGAACTTGATCCAGTTGAATATGGCTGGAAGAGAGATGAGAAGACACAAACACACCAACCTGTTTGTCTCACTGAGAATGTAGAACTTGCTCCAGATTTTATCCTGCGCCATATCAAATAGGGTTGTAGTAGTATACCATGCCATGCAGTTCAAGAGGATGTAGTTGCAAGAGTGCGAACATGATCTGTACAATGTTTTGTCATTGTCACAACCAAGGTTGCCAAATGTTTAAATTGCTATTTCATCATAGATACTTGGAATTCGGAAGCATATGGGGTGACGGCAACTTTAGTTATGTTTACCTTTTACATGTCACAAAAATATTTAACCTATATTCGCTAATAATTTAAACGACATCGTGCTAAATATCTAATTTACAAAAAAAAAATCAAATATAATTGACAGCAGCTGGGAGTTTGTGGTCCGGTCGTCATCTTGAAATGTGTTGGCCGCCATCCTGGATTTTTTGCCACCATCTTTGGTTTCTTAAATTGTTCAACAAGGTTTAACTTCCTTTCAGTATCAAATGGCATATTGCCTGATGTTTACTTTGTCCAATGTTTGATAATATTGACTGTAGTTGGGAGTTATATTAGAAATATGCGCCATCTTCAATTTCTTGAATTGCCCAATGGTGATATTGTGTCACCCTTCATATTTAGTGAAGACATACCCTTCCCTATGTTAACCAGTCAAACAAAATACTTAAGACCACAAGTTTAGGTTCAACCTAGGTTCTGCCGGACTAGTAAGGAATGTATGCTGTTATGAAATAAGGATTCAAATTCACTTTAAAAATTATATCGGTATAGATGCAAACAATAAAGTTGGCATTTCTGAACAGTGTATAATTATTATGATCATCGTATCCACCCGTTCAGTCTTATACAAATCAACACAAGTTGACAGAATCTTCTAACAAGCTTGTGTAACTAATATGCGAAAAGTGTAGATCTTGTTTCGACTGAGCAGATGCACAGGCTGACCTGTATCCATACTGTTTACAAAAGCCAACGTGTACCTTTTCACTTACACAGGCCCATATTAAATTGTAAAAGGTCACTTCGCCTTTTAATAATTTACTTTCGTTTCTATATAAGTTGTACAAACACTTACACCAAGGATGCTACAACCGTTTGAATAGTGTTTTACGCCGCCGTTTTCAACAATATTTCAAATATATCACGGCGATTTCTGGATAATTTACCAGAACTACCATCAACTACCATCAATATTCATCCCAACACCAATGCATCCTACCCCTGAGCTTGAGCCAATGAGTGAAGCCGTTACTGCAACTGTTTTTAAGTATTTTGTATGACCCGCCCTGTGATCGAACTCTGGTATTAAGCTCCCAGGGAGAACGCTCTAATCACTACAGCACGAAGACGGTAAAAGTTCGGGAGACACTCAAAATCACCTCGCTCATAATCCCCTCAGTCAAAAAATGGCATAGTGCTCAGAATCCCCTCAATGGAGTTGATAGGCTATTCATAGTCCCCTCGATGGGTACTCATAATCCCCTCGATATAATTAGCAGGGTATTCATAATCCCCTCGGTATAATTAGCAGGGTATTCATAATCCGCTCGATTTGAAAACCTTACTCAGGTACTATATGACATTTGTCATCACGTCTTTGGTCTTTGTTATTAAAAGACACCCAAGGTGTTGAGTAGGGGAATACGTTGACTTAATGCTAAAATAAAGTTTAACTAAAGACAAATAAAACAATAATTTTATCGGTTACAATATTATATCTCTAAAATATATGTTCTATCTTCTATATATTTATTCAATCTTGCAATATATTTGTTGTACAATAACATATTTATTGTATGTCACAAAATATTTGTTCAATAATGATAAATATCGGTTTAATTTGTTCTATATAGTTATTCAATCCACAAATATATTTATTGTAAAAAGAAAATATTAGTTCTTAAAAATATATATATTTATATTCAATGTTGTGATATATTATTGTTATCAATGTTTGTTCAAAAAACGTATAATTTGTTAATATCATACTGAATATGTGTACTATAACGATGGATTTCATTTGTTAATTCAAAACGAAGATTGCTGGGAACGGAAACCTCCAAAACAGATGAGGGTAAGACATGTGGTGCTTGAGGTTACAATACACCAAATAAATTCCTTCTCATGCTTACACACTGTTTTGAATAGTTATCAAAAATTGTACATATCTGCAAGTGACATTTAAAAAATATATAAATAAATAGTCAGCACACATTTTCTTTTAACACAATCTGGCTTTATATAATTATAATAAGGCATCCAATCACTGACAAAAGTTCCACAAGGGACTTAAGTCCTCTTACATATATTGAAGGCATACATCTTTCAATCGATGTGGTTGTGCCTTTGTTGCCTTCTTCAACCGTTTCTGCAGCAGACAACTTTGAACACTTTTAGGCGGCGAAAGTAGGGAAAAATCACCATAAATTGCCAACCAAGTAATCCCTTTTCCACGATATTGTCAAACGTCTATATCTGTTTATTATACAAATTTAAACACTGCACATAATAGTTCTATTGAGAGGATTCTGAATATACCCATCGAGGGGATTCTGAGTACCCTACCATTCTTTCTGAGGGGATTATGAATACCCTGTTGAATCCATCGAGGGGATTCTGAGTAGCCTACCATTCTTTCTGAGGGGATTATGAATACCCTGTTGAATCCATCGAGGGGATTCTGAGTACCCTACCATTCTTTCTGAGGGGATTATGAATACCCTGTTGAATCCATCGAGGGGATTCTGAGTACCCTACCATTCTTTCTGAGGGGATTATGAATACCCTGTTGAATCCATCAAGGGGATTATAAGCACTATTACATTTTTTGACTGACGAGATTCTGAGTGAGTGGATTTTCAGGTACACTCGAAAAGTTCTAACTGGATGTGATGGCAAGACATGATTGCGCGGCTAGTCATGTTGTTTAGAGCGCCAAGCTAGTGGGTTCGAGCCCCACATTGAGCGGACATTTTCCCCCTCTTGTGTTGCTTTAACGATGTCAGATATAATCGGGAATGCGCCTGGCTTCCAAAGGTTAAGAGTGTTGAGTCTGTATGTGGTGCATGTGTATGTGTGATTGCCCGATTAGCTCAGTTGGTTAGAGCCCCACATCGTGCTTCGAAAGCCGCGGTCACATCTTACGGTCACGCACGTACTTGACCGTAGTGGATCGTAGTTTTGAAAAACCGTTAAACGTATTAAACGTAGTTAACTGTAAGTTCAACGAAGTTACAGACATGTTCAACATATAACTACGGTGAGCTTGTATGTATACTGTTACCGTATTTGAACCTTGTTCACACGTAGTAATACCCTTTTACTACCTATTTGACTGTATTGACACTACGGTGAACTACAATCAGTTGAATTACGATAACTATTTGCTCGGCCATAAGATATAACCGCACAGGTAATTATCTTGATTTGGTTTTATTGGGTACCCTTCTTACGAAGGATTACAGAAATAAGTCTATAGACTCATTGATTGTTCCACTGCACGGAAATCTTTAGTAAAAGGCGAAAGATTTATGCGTGACTGTAGTGAAACCAGAGTAACTTCCATGTGTTTTTATTGTTTCTTATATGTTTTTTATATCTTTTAAAATAAGTTTATGTATTTTGAAAGACTGATTTTTTATGTAATCAGTAAAACTTAAAGCCTCTATAAATATTCAAATGACTCTTAGAAAAGATAATTTGCTCAAAGATTAATGATGATATTGAGTAACTACTTAAAAATGCAGATATTATAACTCTAAATTTGTTAAAGGGACGTAATTCATACTGTTTGGTCTGGTAGACTACGAAGCAACTTGAGATGTACCGATTTTCTTGGATTTGGATTTTTTTTCTCCGTTACTAACTTTGGAACAACGGCGCCGAAATCGTCAACCTCCCGCACAAAAGACGGACGCTATGTAACACTTAAGTGAAAGAACGTGGAGGCAGCTGCAGTGGAAACATATGAAAATATGAAAAACGCAGACCAGCCAACCAGATATGTTGCTCAGAGATGTCAAACATTTCACATTGTGTGTCAAGTTCTAACACCCGATTTACATTGCTTTCCCATACTTTCCAGCCCTCGTTGTTGTTTTGTCCTAGAAATAAAGTGGACAATGTAATAACATAATGTATTACCCCCCTTTACAAAAAAGCATAACAACAACAACTACCGCAAAAGACAACAACTCAGTGACGATGACAGTTGACAACTAAAAAGAAAACCCCAGTTAGTTAATGTTTGATTTTAGACGAACGCATTGAAGACAAAAACATCCGATTATCATTACTTTGAACGGTAAATCTTATATTTCTTTCGAGTCTCAATAAACGTGCAGGACACAATAATCACATTCATTATGTTGACTATAACAGTGTTCGGGTACGGGTGAATTCGGACATTGATTGAACTTCTTATTCACTCAAACACCTATTCATCATAATGGCTCGGAGGCAGATGTCACTAAGACAGTGTTCGAATAAAATATCTTGTGTAAAAGAGAATTAAAAGTGAAAAAGTTGCCTGGTAAAATAAGGTGTTTTGCCAAGCAGATAGTGGTCGAGAGTTGTAGTAGAGTGTCTTCTTTGAATGAAGCTGGTCGCTGGTTCGATTGCAGGCCTGGTCATATCAAAAACTTTAATGAAAATGGTATTAATAGCTTTTCCTTCTTGGTGATCAGGGTTGTTGGGCTACTTATTATGACTGACTTGAAGGTTTCAGGATAAATTAAATGGACCAGTAGTACTGGTAACTTACCCAGGAAATGCCTGAACAATTGTTGAAATCATATTAAAACACCATACAATCAAAACTAGAACTTGACCACCTAAGATGGTGTTTTATTTACATAACGTCTGTTAATTTGCAGAAATCACATATTTGTAAAGGTTGTGTTATCTATATGGAAATTAATAAATCATGTATTTGCTTACAAAGAAATACTTTCATGTTGGTTTCTGAACCAAATTGTGAGTGAAAATATAAAATTCTAAATACATGTATAATGCAGTATGGAGGGGAATTGCCAAGTGTGATATACATATTTGGTTCTTTATGTAACATACATAGACCTACTGCATTGCAAATTGTCTCAGTCAAAATATAAACCCTAGTCCTAATGATCTGACCCAGCTCATCTATTTTGTCTCATTTTAATTTAAACAGATGTTTACTCTCCTGTCAGGCCTATGGAAGTACCTTTTTCAGAAAGATGAGTACAATGTCCTCATTCTGGGATTGGATAATGCAGGTAAAACTGTAAGTACTAATCACTACGGTTATATTGATTTGATTAACCCTTTCCCTCATATAAACGCTTTTGGACGCCTCTCCACAGACAGCTTTTTGAAAACATAGTGACAAAAGAAGAAATTGCTCAAAACGAGCAATTTCTCCTTTTGCCACAATGTTTTCCGCTTTTCGTCATAGTTTATCCATTCAATTATGGAGATTTTCTATGTTTTGACAAAATACATTCAAAGTCGTCTGCTGCAGAATTGTCGTATGAGGGAAAAAGTTAATAGTATTGTCATTCATAAGGCCATTCAATTACAAGACTTTAACCCTTACTTCTATATAGACACTTTCTGACACCTATGCAACAGACGACTTTTGAAAACATTGCCGCAAAAAGATTAATCGTTCATAAGACATAATGAGCAATTTTTTCTTTGGCTACAGTATTTCAACTCTATTCTATAGTTATTCATTTATTTATAGAGATTTTCCATATTTTTGTGTATATGTTTTCAAAGTCGTCTGTTGCAGATTTGTTGTATGTGGGAAAGGGTTAACCATTTCCTACATGCATGGACATAGATATGATCTTATCTAAGTCCTGCCACCTACACAAAATCCACAGCAGTCCACATTGAAAACAACTAGTGGCAAAAAGGTGGAAAATCTTTATGACTGAATGTGTAATTATTCAATAGAGTTGACATTTTTCTGCATTGTGTGAAAGAGTTAAAGAGTTTACCCTTCTCCTCATATAGACGCTTTCTGACTCCTCTGCAGCAGACAGCTTTTTGAAAACTTAGTGACAAAAGAAGAAATTGCACAAAATGTGCAATTTCTCCTTTTGCTACAATGTTTTCCACTTTTTGTCATAGGTTATCCATTCAATTATGGAGATTTTCTATGTTTTGACAAAATACGTTCAAAGACGTCTGCTGCAGAATTGTTGTATGAGGGAAAGGGTTAAGAATGAAAGTTTTTTTAAAAAAAGACAGCACTTGATGTGATAGACTAAGAAGATTAAGAATCAATCAAATTGATCCATTTTCAAATATATTGAAAATCTTAAGGAGACAACTTTAAGCATCTACTCAGATTCTAGGCAAAAATATTGAAATTTTCTATGAATGGAAGTAATTATTGAATAGAGTTGAAAACATTGCAGCAAAAGGAGAAATTGCTCATCATAAGCTAGTATTTATCCCTGTGCAACAATGATTTCAAAAGTCGTCTGCAAGTGGGAAAGGGTTAATAAACCATTTCATAATACAGATATGAGCTTATAAACACCTGCAGCAGACAACTTTTGAAAACGCTGTTGAAAAAAGAGCTGTACAACAAGTCCTCTTTATTTGCTGACATAGCTCACATTCATGTCTAACCCTTTCCCTCATATAAACGCTTTCTGACGCCTCTGCAGCAGATGGCTTTTTGAAAACATAGTGACAAAAGAAGAAATTGCTAATAATGAGCAATTTCTCCTTTTGCCACAATGTTTTCAACTTTTAGTCATAGCTTATCCAATCAAATATAGAGATTTTACATTTTTTAACAAAATATATTCAAAGTCGTCTGCTGCAGAATTGTCGTATGAGGGAAAGGGTTGAATATCAGTTCCATACTTATTTTTAGCTAGTCTCTCACCTTTTAGAAGATGAGGAGTAAACAGGTATTACTCATTTGATTTAAATTCTTTGTTTGTTCATCAAAACATAGGGTTTGGCAGAAGACTAGAAAAGGGGGAGTTAATTGGTCTTTCCATGCAATATCCCTCTCATTATTCAACCAAATCTGAACCTTATAATACCCACAACATAGGGTTTTAGTATCAAATAAGGATTTATAGAAAATGAAAAAAGCCCCTTATCTAGAGCTCTGGTTTGGAGATCAAATAAGGATCGGGTTCGATCCCCAGTCGCGGCACTACGGTCATGGTGGAGTGCCCTTGGGCAAGGCACATTTTCTAGCCTAGTACTGGTTTGTTTACCCAGGGATCATGAATAATTAAATTTAATTGCGCGCTAAATGACCTTAGCTGTCGATGCGCCATAAAACAATATACATTCATTCATTCATTCAAATAAGGATTTCTTAAATTATGCCTAGATTTCTGTGTGAGTACTTGACATTGTAGTCAGTGTGTTTTTCTTCTTGTTTACTCTGATAGACATACCTGGAACAAACCAAAATGAAGTTCAAAAAGAATTACCAGGGAATGACGCTTTCCAAAATAACTACAACCGTGGGATTAAACAGTGAGTAAATTCTGTAACAGGCTTTAGTAATCAATACCAGTTCTCTGTTACCATCAACCAAACTTGGCCACGCAGTCACTCATTTTTATGGAAATTTGGCGGTTTGTAGATTTTGGGGAAAAACCTGTTCTTAATCATTTACTTATAAATATGACATTCATAGATATTTGTATGCTTTGAAAACGTAAAGGCATTTAGATGACAGTACCATTTCCAAACATGAAGGGAAAACTTTACCTGTTACCACATGCAGGCGCATTTTGATGCCTCTGCAAGAGACAACTTTTCAAACCTTTGTGGCAAGACAAGAATTTGTTCATAATGAACAATTTCTTTATTTATTGCAATATTTTTAATTCTTTCCAATATTCATACTTTAATTCATAGACATTTTAAAAGAATGGAAAACGTCTGGTTTACTTTCAGTTGGGACCATTGACATTGGAAATGTACGATTGAACTTTTGGGATCTTGGTGGACAAGAAGAATTACAGTCATTATGGGATAAGGTATTATCTCCAGATTCTGAAACCTTTCTTATATTTGCTATTAACACTTTCTCACATTGAACAAATCTGCAATGGACGACTTTGAAATTATCTATATGCAAAGGCTGTAAATATCTCAGCAAAAATGTAGAAAATCTATTAAAATGAAAGTCTAATTAATAATTGAATAGTGCTTGCTATTAACCCTTTCCCTCATATAGACGCTTTCTGACGCCTCTGCAGCAGACAGCTTTTTGAAAACATAGTGACAAAAGAAGAAATTGCTCAAAACGAGCAATTTCTCCTAGCAATTTCTCCTTTTGCCACAATGTTTTCCACTTTTTGTCAGAGGTTATCCATTCAATTATAGAGATTTTCTATTTTTTTAGAAAATATGTTCAAGTTGTCTGCTGCAGAATTGTTGTATGAGGGAAAGGGTTAACTCCCCTTGCCCACATGCAGCAAATATGAAGCTGATGACTTTCAAAACAGACAATAAAACCTATGCAAATATTTGGAAAATTTCTTAACCCTTTCCCTCATACGACAGTTCTGCAGCAGACGACTTTGAAAGTATTTTGTCAAAACATAGAAAATCTCCATAATTGAATGGATAACCTATGACAAAAAGTGGAAAACATTCTGGCAAAAGGAGAAATTGCTACGTTTTGTGCAATTTCTTCTTTTGTCACTATGTTTTCAAAAAGCAGTCTGCTGCAGAGGCGTCAGAAAGCGTCTATATGAGGGAAAGGGTTAAATGGATAGTTAGATTATTGAAAAAGTTGAAAACATTCTGTTAAAAGCAGAAGTTGCTCAATATGCACAGTTTCTTCTTTTACCACAATGATTTTAAAAGTCATCTGCTGCAGAGACATCAGAAAGCATCTGTATGTGGGAAAGTGTTAAGTAGGTGGAGTACACAGTCCTTTCCCACATGCAGGAAATCTGCAGCAGACGACTTTGAGAATCATTGTGTTAAAGGAAGGAAAAAATTATGGAAAATCTCTACAAGTGATGATATAGATATTGAATAGAGCTGAAAACATTGGGGGCAAATGGAGAAATTTACTCATTATTTTCAGAACTGCTGCAGATGTGTCGGAATACGTCTGCAAGTGGAAAGGGTTAATTATTTTGGTGTCAACTTGTTTCAACAGTTGGTAAATGATGACCAATGTTTTGCTTTTCATAATCATTCATCAAGATTTTCATGGTATTTTCAACTTAACCCTTTCCCTCATATAGACGCTTTCTGACGCCTCGGCAGCAGACAGCTTTTTGAAAACATAGTGACAAAAGAAGAAATTGCACAAAACGTGCAATTTCTCCTTTTGCCACAATGTTTTCCACTTTTTGTCATAGGTTATCCATTCAATTATGGAGATTTTCTATGTTTTGACAAAATACATTCAAAGTCGTCTGCTGCAGAATTGTCGTATGAGGGAAAGGGTTAAATAAGTGTTTATTAAAGTGTATTTTTTGTTTTCAGTATTATGCCGAGTCTCATGCGATAATTTATGTGGTAGATTCCTCAGACAAGGAAAGAATAGATGAATCAAAAGAGGCATTTGGTAATTTTGTTAAATATTTTCTGCGCTAACATAGGTGATTGGTTTAAAAGAAACATAACCTATAGGGAGTAAGCCATACTGCTCTTGTAATGCAGATTCACTTTAAATGGAAAAGCGGTAAGAATCATTAATTAGAATGATAATTAACCCTTTCCCTCATATAGACGCTTTCTGACGCCTCTTCAGCAGACAGCTTTTTCAAAACATAGTGACAAGAGAAGAAATTGCTCAAAACGAGCAATTTTTAGCTCCACTGGCTGAAAGCCAGTCGAGCTTATGTCATGGCGAATTGTCCGTCGTGCGTGCGTCCGTGCGTCTGTGCGTGCGTTAACTTTTTCCTTTAAACCACTTCTTCTCCCTAACCACTTGGCCAATTTGGTTGAAACTTCATAGGAAGCATCCTCTCAATGTCCTCTCTTAAATTCCTTCAATTTTTTTTTATCCATCCATAATTCTGGTTTCCATGGCAACCAAAAGAAAAAAATAGTGAAAACTTAAAAAATCTTCTTCTCCGAAAGTGTCAGGCCGATTTTCAAATAATTTTGTAGAAATGTTCCTTGGGTGACCCTTTATTAGATTCCTTCAAGAAATGTTGATTGGGCGAAAAACATGGCCGCTAGGGGACGGGGCTATTTTGCCTTATATAGCTATAGTGAAAACTTAAAAAATCTTCTTCTCCAAAAGTGTTCTGCAGATTTTCAAATACCTTTGTAGAAATGTTCCATGGGTGACCCTCTATCAGATTCCTTCAAGCCATGTTGATTGGTAAAAAAACATGGCCGTCACAGGGCGGGGCTATTTTGCCTATATGGCTAAAGAGAAAACTTAAAAAATCTTCTCCTCCAAAAGTGTCAGGCCGATTTTCAAATAATTTTGCAGAAACATTCCTTGGGTGACACTCTACAAGATTCCTTTAAGCCATGGTGGTTGGTAAAATAAATAGCCACCAGGGGGTAGGGCTGTTTGGAGATTTTGTTTTTGCCTTATGGCCGTGGAGAGAAACTGGCCCTCTTGGGCCTCTTGTTCCTTTTGCCACAATGTTTTCCAGTTTTAGTCATGGGTTATCCATTCAATTATAGAGATTTTCCTTTTTTTGACAATATGTGTTCAAAGTCATCTGCTGCAGAATCATCGTTTGAGGGAAAGGGTTAATGAGCACATTCTGGAATGATAGATTAAGGGTCTTATTTTATTCTCACATAATATGATAAGTTGTTAACAGCTCTGGATTTTCTCTAGTATATATATAATGAACTACATTTACTCACACGCTCTACATAAATATGGTAGTTTTTTTCAGAAACAACCACCTTGTTTTATTAATCATTATATAAACCTTTCCCAATAGCTGATACATTTCTGAAAACCTTTGAAAATATTGTAGCAAAGATTATGAGCAATTTCTCCATTTGTAAATATGTTTTTCAAATTATTTTTATTAATTATATGTTATTTCTGGAGATTTTCCATATTTTTGGCTTCATGTTTACAAATTTGTCTGCTGCAGATTTGTTGTATGAGGAAAATGGTTAAGAAGTTTAATATTTTCTACAGATAAGATGATTGTGAATGAAAGTCTATCAGGTGTTCCATTGTTACTTCTTGCCAACAAACAAGATTTAGAGGTGAGTACACAGGCATCAATTGATAAACACAATCCCAGATAATAGGGAAACAAGATTTAGAGGTGGGTACACAGGCATCAATTGATAAACATACTCCCAGATAATAGGGAAACAAGATTTAGAGGTGGGTAAAACCTTCAAATTGATGAACATATTCCCAGATAATGGGGAACAAAGATTTGGAGGGGAGTAAAATGCATAAATTGATAAGCATATTCCCAGATAATAGGAAAACAAGATTTGGAGGTGAGTAAGAATCTATCAATTGATAAACATATTCCCAGATGATAGGAAAACAAGATTTGTAGGTGAGTAAGAATCTATCAATTGATAAACATATTCCCAGATGATAGGAAAACAAGATTTGGAGGTGAGTAAGAATCTATCAATTGATAAACATATTCCCAGATGATAGGGAAACAAGATTTGGAGGTGAGTAAGAATCTATCAATTGATAAACATATTCCCAGATGATAGGAAAACAAGATTTGGAGGTGAGTAAGAATCTATCAATTGATAAACATATTCCCAGATGATAGGAAAACAAGATTTGGAGGTGAGTAAGAATCTATCAATTGATAAACATATTCCCAGATGATAGGGAAACAAGATTTGGAGGTGAGTAAGAATCTATCAATTGATAAACATATTCCCAGATGATAGGGAAACAAGATTTGGAGGTGAGTAAGAATCTATCAATTGATAAACATATTCCCAGATGATAGGGAAACAAGATTTGGAGGTGAGTAAGAATCTATCAATTGATAAACATATTCCCAGATGATAGGGAAACAAGATTTGGAGGTGAGTAAGAATCTATCAATTGATAAACATATTCCCAGATGATGGGGAAAGATTTAATTGTTTGGTGATTTACGCCGCTTTCACCAATGTTTCAGTTATATCACGGTATGATATTGCCAGGGATCGTACCTGCGTTCTCCTGCACCTGAGGCAGAAGCTCTACAAATACACCACCAGAGCAGATCCCTTTTTCCACTACTTTTTCTGAAGTTTTTCTGCTGCAAAGACATCAAAAGTCCCCTTTATATATCAGGGGATGGCTTATCAGTAAATTTCATATCAGAAGGTCTCACAAATACTTTTTATTGCTGTTGTTGTACATTGTTTAACTTTTTCCCATATAGATTAAATTTCGAGCTGACAACATAAAACGATCTGGACAGTACAAGTTTGAAAAAAATAGAACAGTTGTGGAAGAAGAAGAATGTTAGAAGCAATTTATCCTTTTGTCACTATATTGTCCAAGTTGTCTGCTGCAGATTTGTTTGAATTTCGTATAAAGGTTTGAGTAAATAGATTTACACTGATTGTAAATTGTTTAGACTCATGTCTGTCATGAATTGATGTCAAGATTTTGAATAACAACAAATCCTTTACTTTCGCTTTCAGCAAGTTGTGACTGTAGCCGATATCAAATCTTTATTCAACAGTAGTAGAGAGTTGATGGGCCAAAGAGACTGTAGAGTAAATGGTGTTTCCGCTCTTAAAGGGTAAATAATCACAGACTTGGATATAAAGAAATAGAAAGGCCTTTGTTCCATGATGTATCTCTCAACCAACCAGCCCTGCCCCACATACAACAACTCTGCACCAGACAACTTTGTAAAAATCTAGACAAAAATATGGGTAATTCCTATGAATGAAAGTGTGATAAATGCATAGAGTAGAAAACATTGTGGCAAAAGGAGACATTGCCCATAATGTGTTCCATTTCTGTGCAATTATACTCTCACTTACAGAGATTCTCCATATTTTCACCTAGATCTTTTAACACTTTCCCGCTTGCAGATGTTTTTGTATGCATCTCCTGCAGACTCATTTTGAAAACATAATGAGCAGTTTCTCTTTTTTACCCAATGTTTTCAACTTTATTCAATAATTACCATTTGGCTTATAGAAATTTCCATGTTCAAAGTCGTCTGCTGCAAATTTGTCATATGTGGGAAGGGATCAAAGGCTTCTTTTGCAGATTTGTTGTTCTTTGAAAACTCCACATTTATAAAATTCTTAATTCATATTGACCAATTTTTTTATTTTTCAATAATTACACTTTGATTTATAAAAAAATCCCTTTTTCAAAGAAGTCTGCTTGCAGATTTGTCATATTTGGAAAAGGGTTAAATCTTTACCTCATATAGACGCTTTCTGACGCCTCTGCAGCAGACAGCTTTTTGAAAACATAGTAACAAAAGAAGAAATTGCACAAAACGTGCAATTTCTCCTTTTGTCACAATGTTTTCCACTTTTAGTCATAGGTTATCCATTCAATTATAGAGATTTTCCAATATTTGACAAAATATGTTCAAAGTCGTCTGCTGCAGAATTGTCGTATGAGGGAAAGGGTAAAATCTGCTTCAGATTTTGTTGTTTGTTGGAAAATATTTACTCCATATTTACATAATTTTAAAATTTAAAATTAAAAGGGTAGAAAAAGTGCTTGGTTTTGGAGTGATATCAAAACGGCGTAAAACCCAAACAAAACAAACAAACAAATTGGTTTGACATCATGTTTTACAAACACTGAAATGTTCTTAATCTTTGCCTTTCCACTAAGACTGTGTGTTTCATAATGATAAGGATTGTAACTGTTTCCGGTGAAATAATATCACACAGAAAATGAACAAATGATGTACGATCTTCCAAAAAAAATAAAAACTTGGCAATGTGTGACCAGTGTAGGTACTGATCAGCATATGTATCTGCAATTTGGCCTGACTACACTGTTTGCAGATTAGCAAGAGGATTTAGATTCTAAAAGTGAGGAAGCAGATCTTTATCTTACCATGTTATATGCAGTCAGACCTGTACTAAAGACTACTTATGTAAAGCAATTCCCTGTCTATAGCAACCACACTTTTAATTTTTCAATTGATCTATTTCTGCATAAATGACCAAGCAATTAACCCATTATATTATATACTGAATGATAAAATATATTTCCCAACTTGAGAAAACCTATAACATGCTTTTTGTCTACTGAGCAATATTGCCTAGTGTGCGATATAGCTCACTAGCCGGATTTTCGGAACTACTTTTTTTAAATCTCTTTTAAACATTTTTAAGCTCCGTTTAACTACTTAACACTTTATTTCCATGATAAACCGTTAAATAATCCACAATTGCACTTTTAAATCCGCAAATAAGAGCTTGAATAGACATGACACAAGTTTATTTCAATCAATGTACACATTGTCGGTGACGTCACGTATATATATAGAGTGAAGTTACTGCAAAACTGGCAGATTACGTCATTCAGATCTCGCCACTTCTGAGCTAAAAAATAAATGAGCTGCACAGGGGTATTGTCGTTTAAAAACGAAAATTATCGCCGAGTATATAATATATAGTTTAATAAACATTGTTTTCAAGATTTGGGAATTAAATTCCTCGTGAAAGAGATTCTTGCATATAAAAATTTTATATCGCAATAATCTCTTCCACTTGGGATTTAAATCCTGTATTATGAAAACAATGTTAATCAATCTCTTTTACCTCACACAGACGACATTTGACACCTGCTGTTGCAGACAACTTTTGAAAACATTGCAATAAAAGGTGAAATTGCTCAAAACAACCAATTTCACCTTTTATTTCAATATTTTCAACTCTTTATCAATATAATTATTTCAGTTTTCTAGATTAGTGAAATTGTTTGTCTGATTATTGTAAAGCAGACAACCTTTAAAAAGTCATGTGAAATAATGGGTTAAAGAGGACCAGAATGTTTTCTCTTCCCATGGGTGGGGGATCAACTTATGTTGGACTGTTTATTGCAAGGTTGGTTTTCCTGGAGCAAGGCTTAACCCTTTACCTCATATAGACGCTTTCTAACGCCTCTGCTGCAGACAGCTTTTTGAAAACATAGTGACAAAAGAAGAAATTGCTCAAAATGAGCAATTTCTCCTTTTGCCACAATGTTTTCCACTTTTAGTCATAGGTTATCCATTCAATAATAGAGATTTTCTATTTTTTGACAAAATATGTTCAAAGTCGTCTGCTGCAGAATTGTCGTATGAGGAAAAGGGTTAAATATCTTTATATATATTTACTACAGGGATGGTGTAATGGATGGGATAGAGTGGACAGTGCAATGTATAAAAAGGAACAATTTTGTGCGACCTCCCATGCAGAAAGACATTACTTGAAGATGGTGTTAGGTTAAAATGTGTTAACTGTGTACAAAGCAGGGTATATATTTATTGGTCTGGGAATCGAAGCTTTAAAGATCCATGAAATGGGATGATGCCATAAAAGCACAATTGTCTCTGTGGATATGCTTTTCTGACGACTAGGGAATCAAGCATTTACGATAAGCTCAATGTTAAAGTTAATTTTTCTCTTTACTTTTCCTGGAAAAGTACAAGTAAGTGCATGGGCTGTTAATTTTAGATCATAGTTACAGTGTATGTTATTGTAGTATATGCAGAATGCGACCTATCATGGGTAAAAAAAAAAAAGAATTTCGGTGGATTGTGAGACTTCATTTTGTTTGACTGACTTCACCTTAAATTTTGCACACATATATTGGCTTTGACTTTTACACTTGCATTGAAGGTCAAAGCAGGGGACAGGAAGACACAATATTATTTGTAATTCATGTTTAACCCTTTTCCTCATGTAGACGCTTTCCGACGCCTCTGCAGCAGATGACTTTTGAAAACAAAATTTGGGACAAAATAAGAAATTTATCAAAACAAGCAATTTCTCCTTTTGCTGTTTTCAACTCTATTCAATAAGTATGTCTTCATTTAGGGAGATTTTTTTATATTATTTGTGGAGATGTTTACAAAATCATCTGCTGCAGATTTGTTGTATGTGGGAAAGGGTTCATCATTTTGTTGATGATGTTATAGTCACCAGCTATGAAAACATCCTAGGGAAGAAATATACAGTGTATGTTATATGTGTGTCAACTTCAAAGTTGAATATTTATACAATTGAAGTATTGTAGAAAAAGAAGAATTTGCTCATGATGATCAATTTCTCCTTTTCTCAAAATGTTTTCAAGAGTCACAGACACAGTTATCTGTATCAGGAATTCAAAGGTTCTTCCTCTAGTATAAGTTCTCAGAATACAATTACAGATGTTGAGATATAACATGAGCATTGTCTCACAAAACGTCTCAGTGTATCATCCCCTTCCCACACAAAACAAATCTGCTGTAGACGACATTGAAGACCTCTTTGCAAAATTATGGAATATCTCTTTTAACCCTTCCCCTCATACGACAATTCTGCAGTAGACGACTTTGAACATATTTTGTCAAAACAGAAAATAACCATAATTGAATGGATAACCTATGACAAAGAGTGGAAAACATTGTGGCAAAAGGAGAAATTGCACGTTTTGTGCAATTTCTTCTTTTGTCACTATGTTTTTATAAAGCTGTCTGCTGCAGAGGCGTCAGAAAGCGTCTATATGAGGGAAAGGGTTAATGAAAGTTTGATAATTGAAATGAGCTGAACATAATGTGACAATTTTGATACAATTCTATCTAGAGTCATCTGATGCGTCAAATTTTGGAAAAAAGTTAATGGAACCAAAGTCGTGATCAGTCCACCCTGATCAATATCCCCCTTTGGCGCAATGTTTACTAAAAAATATACTAAAGAAATATGATAATTGGATGATTATTGAATGTTTACAACCATTCAATAATCATCGTGATTTATTGTGATCGCCTTTTGTCCGGCATCCATCGTACGTCGTGCGTCAACTTCTTCTCCTCAGTAACCAGTGCGTCAATTGGGATGAAACTTCAGAGAAAGCATCCTCTCAATGACCTCACCAGATTTCCTTCAAATTGTTGAGATCCATGCAAAATTCTGGTTTCCATGGCAACGAAATGAAAAAATGTTCCTTGGATGACCCTCTATCAGATTCCTTCAAGCCATGTTAATTGGTCGAATAACATGGCCGCCGGGGCTATTTTGCCTTATATGGCTATAGTGAAAACTTAAAAAATCTTCTCCTCCGAAAGTGTCAGGCAGATTTTCAAATAATTTTGTAGAAATGTTCCTTGGATGACCCTCTATCAGATTCCTTCAAGCCATGTTGATTGGTCGAAAAACATGGCCACCAGGGGGGCGGGGCTATTTTGCGTTATATGGCTATAGTGAAAATTTAAAAAATCTTTTTCTCCGAAAGTGTCAGGCCGATTTTCAAATAATTTTGTAGAAATGTTCCTTAAGTGACCCACTTTCAGATTCCTTCAAGCCATGTTGATTGGTCAAAAAACATGGCCGCCAGTGGGCAGGGCTTCTTTGCATTATATGGCTATAGTGAAAACTTAAAAAATCTTCGCCTCCAAAAGTGTCAGGCCAATTTTCAAATAATTTTGTAGAAATGTTCCTAGGGTGACCCTCTATCTGATTCCTTCAAGCCAAGTTGATTGGTCAGAAACTGGCCGCCAGGGGTCGGGGCTTATATAGATAAAGTGGAAAAAAATATATATCAGGTGAGCGATCCAGGGCCATCATGGCCCTCTTGTTTTCTATAGTTTTGCTTAGAGATAAATTGATGCAGATGAGAAAGGGTTAAAGTAAACTGATAATTCTGTAGCATGATTGTTTCTAGTTGAAACTTGTGATTGACAAGATGTGTGCATGCCATGACTGTATTTATTGAAGTCTACAATAACTTCTAATATTATATGAGGGCAATAAAAGTTTACCCAAGTTTCATCAGTCGTAGCGATATGGTTTAGAAACTGATCACCTTTCTGTCTCGAGTGCCTAAGAAATATCTCGGACGCTTCAATCCTGGTTTCCATGTTTTCTGCTGACAAAAGGCGAGAGACCCATCTTGCACATACGGTATTCATACCTAAATCATTGTCAAATTTTTATGTATAGATCCTACAATATCCTTGATGTCTATTGATTTCTGCCGATCTGATGAAATGACGCTTTTCACTTTGTCGATGCCGCTGCAATCTTGTCGTCTTTTGATCCTTGATTGTCAATTATGTCACGATGACCTTCCATAAGCCTATCATTAACTATCGTTCTTGATCATTTTCCTAATTAGTCGCCTGGCAGATGCCTGCGACTTCTATTTTTTATAGGTTTTCGGAAATCACATGGGAGGGTGGATTATTATTAGAAAGAAACACATTTAGATGTCTTGAACATATTACAATTGTGTTTGTTTAAAAACACTAAGTAATGACACATCTAAAATGAAATAAATATTCCGATGTTTTAGGTATTTTCAGTTTCTTTATTTTGACTCGCATTTATGTTTTGTTGTTTTATTTACGAAGACAAAACAGTCCCTATTAGCTATACTGGTATACTTTATTTTTACACTATATACTTCATGTACTCAAAAGGCGATATTATCGCAGTCTAATTTGTTTACATACGCGCACCTGCTTGAAGCGTGACTCGCGAATACCAACTGCGTAGATCAATCTCCTTTGCAGAGAGCAGTCTCTTTACACTCACTTACAAATAGTAAATCGTAGGTGATTTAAAATGTTTATTTGGTTCGAAACAAATGAAGAAAAGAACAAACCGAGATAAAAACTAGTTTTAATAGAAAAATTACTTTGAACGAACACTCTCTGCCTATAAAGAGAGTTTCAAGAACGACACCTCTGCGAATAAGAAAGAATCGGGTTTTTCGTACACAATTATTTCGTCCTTGACAATTTTAAATGTGTCATTTAATTCCCTAAAGGCATATTGCTTCCGATCTGCATATTGTTATGGATCATTGACACAGGGGCGCTCATCATAATATAATTTTAAAACATGAGTAGTTTTGTTATTTTCATTATAAAAAAGGAAGGAAAGAATTAAAATAAATTAACATGTTGTAGGGCTCAGTTTATGTTCGAAATTAAGTTTAAGTTATACAACAATTTCAATGAGATTTAACTGTTTAGTTGATATTATATTTCGAATGTGGTCTAATTTATAAATATTGGACTACATTTCAACATTTGTTAAAGTATGATATAATTAGGATGCCAAGCTAATATCATTTTGAGAAAAAGAGAAAACTCAGCGATTTAACCCTTAACTCATTGTTTTAAAAGTATATTGCTGCAAAGGTGTCCACTGTTGACTTTAATAGAGGAAAGGTAAAATGATGTGCTATTGCATGCAAATCCTAAATTGTCTGTTTTGTGGTTTTATTGAAAAATAATAAAATTCAAATATTCTGACAAACATCTTGAAAAGTGTATGTGGAATTCACAAATCTTATAATTATTCCTTAATGAAAGCACTGTATACATACTAAGACTAATGATTGGCAAGATTTCTCATTTCCATTACTGTTTATGATCAATAATTAGTTGGTTGTGTGTTTAGTCAACCTACTTTGGAATGGAGATTGATCATAAACAACGAAAGGCTTCAATTATCATTCACTTTCACTTGACCCCACCCCTGATGTTCCAATATGCCCCTCAGTTGATAACTGTTTATTCAACTACTATAATGTTAGTGTTATGCATAACTGCACTATGGATATCCGGCGACATTGATGCATTGCATCAACTTTCTCTTGTCATTTATCGGAATCAAAAATTTCAAAGTGTTTGTTGGTGTCATTACACCTTACTAAATCAGAATTTAATGATCGATTCGCTTGACTGATGTTGATGCTTCTACATCTCGCGTTTTTATCTATTGCTCTTAAATCTATTCATGAAACTGTTAATTTTTCCATGATGATGAAATATAATCCTAACGAAATACAGATAATCATTTTACTAGGTATCACTTAAATTAAAATAGAAACATGACACTTCTCATCATGATTGAATGTCATTTTGTATTGTGATAAATGGGCCAGTCTGGAAAGTCTTCAACTGCAACCTTGCAATGCATATCTGAAAATCTAGGAGAACAATTTTGTAGTTGAAAACATTGCTAGAAAAGGAATGATTGTTTGTCTTGAGAAATTCCTCTTTTTCAACTATGTTTTCATAAGTTGAGTACTGCTGAGGTGTCTGAAATCATCTATACTAAGGAAAGGCTTAAAAGCCTTGAAATTCAAATGTTATAACTATATGATCGCAAGTGATGAATGTTAGAGAGTGTTTAACCCTTTCCAAATCTGCAAGAGAGGACTGTAAGCATTAAGGCAAAAACGTGAACATTCTATTTAACCCTTTTCCTCATATAGACGCTTTCTGATGCCTCTGCAGAAGACGGCTTTTTGAAAACATAGTGACAAAGAAGAAATTGCACAAAACGTGCAATTTCTCCTTTTGCCACCATTTTTTTACACTTTTTGTCATAGGTAATCCATTCAATTATGGAGATTTTCTATTTTTTGACAAAATACGTTCAAAGTCATCTGCAGCAGAATTGCCGTATGAGGGAAAGGGTTAAATGAATGTTTATTTATTGAATAGAGTTAAATACTTTAAATGCAGAATTTATTGTTATGTGAGTTTGTATTCTGTGTACGGAATTGTTTTTAAAAAAAAATTGATTAAGAGGGTGTGCTCTTACATGGCCAGTTTATGAAATATTGTGGTAAAAGGAGAAATTTCTCATTTTAAGCATTTTTGTTCCTGTCAAAATGTTTTCAAAAGTCAGCGGCTGCAGATGAGTTAGAATATTAATTCATGAGAGAAAGGGTTAAAATAACATCAAAACTGAATTGGGAAAACCTTTTATCTGATGTGGTTATTTTAGACTGGATTAGAAAAACATCTAAAGAAAACAGTTTTACATGTGTATTGGATTAACTGGAATTAAATTAATTTTATGGAATGCAGACATTGTTGAACAAGAAATTGCCTATTATGATCATTTTCTCCTTTTCCAATAACATTGTATATGTTGTGTGCTGCAAGGGCTTACATCAAGCAATTAGTCAAAGAATGGTTGTTTTGTCAATAAAATTGATAATTTATCATCATTTTGTTTGATTACTTATAAAGATCACTTGAGCAGAAGGTTCTAGGTGATCTCTTCTGATCACTCTGTCCGTAGTTGTTAACTTTTAGCTTAACCCTTTCCCTCATATAGACGCTTTCTGATGCCTCTGCAGCAGACAGCTTTTTGAAAACATAGTGACAAAACAGGCAATTTCTACTTTTGCCACAATGTTTTCCACTTTTTGTCATAGGTTATCCATTCAATTATGGAGATTTTCTATGGTTTGACAAAATACGTTCAGACGTCTGCTGCAGAATTGCCGCATGAGGGAAAGGGTTAAAACAACATCTGCTAAACCACTGGACCGATTTCAACCAACCTTTTAAGGAATATTTCTTTTGTAGTCCTCTTTCAAAATGATCCAAAGATTTAAATTCTATGAGAAGATTGCTTGCTGTGGCATCATAAAAGGGGGAAAAGCCCAATCTTTAAAAAGTTTTTCCTCTGAATCAATTTGTCAGATTCCAATATAAATTTGCAGAAATGATCCTTGGGTGACCATCAACAAACAATTTCAAGCCTTATAGGGGTTGGTTGAAAAACATGACAGCCAGGCAGCATCTGAAAAGGGTTAAAATGACAAAGTTCCATTCTTATGAAATTGCTCGTCTAATTTCAAAATATAGTGTAGAAATGTTGCTTCAGCGCCTCTCTACATACTGTAGTCAAATCAAATTGTTTGGTTGAAAGACGAAGCAACCAGGCAGCATCAGAAAAGGGGAAAAATTACCTTCGACCTTCAAATGACATCTCCTAATCTACTGGACCAATTGCAACATAACTTTACATGAATTTTTATTTGGTGGTTTTCTTTCAAAATTATTCAAGGATATAAATAAGCAATTTCTCCATTCCCAACATGTATCTAAATCTCAAAAGGTGTCTGTATTTAACCCTTTCCCTCATACGACAATTCTGCAGCAGACGACTTTGAACGTATTTTGTCAAAACATAGAAAATCTCCATAATTGAATGGATAACCTATGACAAAAAGTGGAAAACATTGTGGCAAAAGGAGAAATTGCACGTTTTGTGCAATTTCTCCTTTTGTCACTATGTTTTCAAAAAGCCGTCTGCTGCAGAGGTGTCAGAAAGCATCTATATGAGGGAAAGGGTTAAGTGAGTCTTGGGAAGGAATAGAAAACATGTTTTTTAAACCAGTCTCTAGTCATCTGGACATGATTGATTGTTTGGTGTTTTATGCTGCTTTTAACAATATTCAGTTACATCATGCCGTTTCCTGGGCAAGTTACCAGTACTACCTGTCCATTTATCCCGACACCAACTAGTCCGTCTTAATACTAACCCTGCAATCCTCAGCTCCAAGAAGGGCAGTCATTACTACCATTGTATTTGTCTTTGGTATGACTCGAACCAAAGACCTTCTGCACCCGTGGTCTACCACTACATTACCGAGGCTGTTTGCATTAAATGGACAAAGAGCAGAACCAACAAGAATACATATTATATCATACACAGGTTTAAACATTTTAAAATAAACAACAAGCTTTGTAATGTGAAAATTCTGTTAAGTCAATTTATTCCATGATAAAGTCACATTTACATGTATGTAAAGATGTTATATTAATTCCTTGATATTTAACCCTTGCCCCCTTGTAGACACATTCTGATTCATCTGCAGCCGACAAATTTTGAAAAAATTGTGCCAAAAAAACTGAATCGCTCAAAGCGAGCAATTTCTCCTTTTGCCACAATGTTATCAACTTTTCAGTAATTACACTTCCATTGATAATTGCTGTTCCAAGGTTATTTTCACAGTTGTCTGCGGCATATTTGCTGTATGTGGGAACGGGTTAAACCTTTCCAAAGTACAACAAATCTGCAGCAGACAACTGAAAACATTTGAGTCAAAACATGGAAAATCTCTATTAATGAAAGAAAAATTATTGAATAAGGTGGAAAACAATGGCAAAAGCTTAAATTGCTTATTATGAGCAACTTTTCTTTTTGCCTGACTGTTTTCAAAATTACATTTTTTGCTACAGAGGCATCAGAAAGCATCTGCATGTGGGAAATGGTTAAACAGGTTTAACAACTGTGAAGATAAAATGATATTTTCAACCACATTTATTTGTAACCTATGTAATACTGGATGTTCACACTTGAAGCTATCAAAACAAAACAATAAAAGCTAATAAATAACAAGAGAACCATGGTGGTCCTGTATCGCCAACCCGAGATCTATAGTTGAAGGAATAATATTGAATTATATTTTTTTCGCTCTAGCAGTCATCTTTTTCAGCTGGGCAAACGGTTTGAAATTGTTTGGTAACGGGCCGCTATAGAAACATGTCTGGGTTTAAATAATCTTGGTAAAGGGTTACTTAAGAAATATTTGAGTGAATTCATTTGGTATTGGGCCTGTGGTTTAAGAGGTTATATAAAAGTTTTTCTGTTTTAAGCACTGGTGGCCATCTCGTGCAGTGGAGCAGAATGATTAGAAATTTGTTGGTAGAGGGACACTAAAGGAATATTTGTGTGAATTATTTAGTTAACCCTTTCCCTTTGCCGATTTTGACGCGTCTGCAGCAGACAACTTTTGAAAACGATGTGCCAAAACTTTTTTACTTTATCTTATAATAAAAAAACATTCTTTTAACCCTTTCACTCATGTAGACGCTTTCTGACGCCTCTACTAAAACATGCAATTTCTCCTTTTGTCACAATGTTTTCCACTTTTAGTCATAGGTTATCCATTCAATTATAGAGATTTTCCATTATTTGACAAAATAGGTTCAGTCGTCTGCTGCAGAATTGTCGTATGAGGGAAAGGGTTAAAGAGATTTTTCATAGTTTTACCCCGATACATACTTTCAAAGGGGTCTGCTGCAGATATTTTGTATGCGGGAAAGGGTATAGGAGATGATGCTTAATTCTGGTGAACATCTTGTGCACTAGAGAAAAACACTTTCGAAATATCTTGGAACAGGGCCACCTTAAGAACTGTGAAATCATTTTGAAATCAATTCATCTGTTTTGGAGGAGTTGTTTGAAGGAAAATTGGAAAGGACCGACGGATGCTTCCGGACAAAGAGTAATCACCATAGCTTAATAGAGCACTTTGTGCTCACTTGAGCCAACAATGCACCAATACTTTGTATTGCTGGTTTAACTCTTTCCCTCATTTAGACAACTTTTGTGCTATCTGCAGATGACTTGAGAAAACATTGTGGGAAATGATTTCTCCTATGTACAACAATGTTTCTACTTTTGTTTTAAAATTGTTACTTCCTGATTTCCATGTTATTTTTTGTTATATGTAATTTGTTAATTTGAATTTGCTAAGGAGGTGACAAGTATTGTCTGTATTGGGTAAAGAGTTAATACCAGAACTTTTAAAAGTATGTACCTTCTTATCCATCTACAACCTAATTATGCTTAATAATCCCAAACCATTAAAATAAATAAATCTATTTTCAAAAGTTTTGCACCGTTTGCTGCTTGAAACAAAATCAATTGGTTGATTGAAGTTTAACGCTGCTTTCATTGGTATTTCAATTATTTCTCGGTGGCAATTGTAACAGTGTAAGTATTGTCAAAAGTCACATGAGGTAGGGTAGGATAAAGACAAGACAATCATTTTAACCCTTTTCCACATGCAGATACTTTCTGAAGCCTCTGCAGCAGATGTCTTTTGAAAACACTGTAACAATATGAGAAATTGCTCACCATGAGCAATTTCCCCTTATGCAAGTGTTTTCAACTTTATTCAATATTTATATTTTCGTTTATAGAGATGTTCCAAATTTTTGCCTATATGAATGGTAATAGGGAAAACACATGGCAATAATTTCAGAGACCTTGCACATGATGCATCACTGTACATGTATGACCTATAAACACATGGCAATAATTTCAGAGACCTTGCACATGATTTATCACTGTACACGAATGACCTAAAAACACATGGCAATAATTTCAGAGACCTTGCACATGATTCATCACTGTACACGAATGACCTAAAAACACATGGCAATAATTTCAGAGACCTTGCACATGATTCATTACTGTACACCAATGGAGAGTCTCTCATATAAAAAAATATACCGGTACTTATTGAATAGAATTGAAATAATTGTGGAACCGATACCAATTATGATGGAAGGATAGATGGACAGTTGAGTGGACCCTATAGGTCTTTAGCCAAGTTTGGTGGAGGCATACAGAAAGGATAAATGTTGCTACTATGTAACCTTATTTGAAAATAAAGTGTTAAAAAGAACAATATTGACATGGGAGTACAGTGAAGACTTAGATTAGCCTGTTCGTACTCTGATAATTATTGACCACTATCTTAACAAAAAACATCAATAAATCAATACAGTTGCTATATATGTTACTCAATAAAGTACCTTATATGTTCTGCTATTTCATACAAGTCAAATACACAAGAACTTTTGATTAACCGTGGTTAACATGACCCCCTTTCCCACATGCAATAAATCTGCAGCAGACGAATTTGAAAGCATCTGGGCAAAATTATGGATAAGTTCTATAAATGAATGTATCATAATTGATTGAATTTGAAAACATTGTGGCAAATGGAGAAAGCAATTCCTCTTTTTGTCACTATGTTTGCAAGAGTCGTCTGCTGCAGAGGAGGCAAAAAGCATCTACATGTGGGAAAAGGTTTACAGAGGGGACCACTTACACTGGCTGTATATCTTTTTGCTGTTAGTGATTTAAACCTTCCCAAATTGTAGGCTCGTTTTGATGAAGCTGCATCAGACAGATTTGAAACAAAAAGGAGAAATTGTTTATGAGTTTCGCAGTTGTTTGCCTGGATTATTTACTAGTAGTCTGCTGCAGATTCCCGTTATGTGGGAAAGGGTAAAATCCAATCTGGACATGAGATGGTAATTTTTGACTCTGCCAGACTGAAAAACATTAGGATTATCTGAACATATTTAAAAGTGTTTTGAGACAAAATTAAACAAAAACAATGTAAGAAAAGAAAAGAAAAGAATTCTTCATCATGAGAAACTTCACAGTTTCCTATAATTATAATAGAAATAAAAGTTGACATTTTCTTGGAAAATCTTTGGAACATCTAGAACAATGAAGCTAAATACAAAACTAACAAGCAAATTGGGAAAGGATAATTTCTTGTTATATCTTTCTTTTTGTTTTCAAAAGATCTGTAGAAATAAAACCCCAGCTAAATCAAGGAATGGCTTAACACTTTCCCACATTATATTCTTTTTGATGCCTCTACATCAAACAACTTTTGAAAACATTGTTACAAAAGGAGAAATAGCTCATAATGACAACTATTTCTACTATTTCCACAATGTTTCCAACTTTGTTCAATAATTGTTCTTTCATTGATAGTTCCCATATTTTCTAATGTTTTCAAAGTAGTCGGCTGCAGAATTGGTTAATGTGGTAAAGGGTTAAGCCATTTATCTTAAATGAAATTCTAACTGGTTCATTTATAGAAAAAAACAAAAAAAAATGGAAAACATCTATAATTATCATCTTATATAAATTGGAGGTAAAATATACATGTAGATAAATAATTAAAAGGATCATGGGAAAAGTAGACTCTGCTCCTTCTTTAACCCTTTCCCACATGTAGACGCCTCTGCAGCAGACGACCTTTGAAAATACTGTGACAGAAGGAGAAATTGCTTAAAACAAGCAATTTCTCCTTTCCCCACAATTATCAGTTTAACCCTTTCCCTCATACAGATGCATTTTGACACCTCTGCAGCAGATGACTTTTTTGAAAATATTTTGACAAAAGGAGAAATAGCTCATGATCAGCCATTTCTCCATTTGTCACAATTTTTCAACCATTTTATAATTAAACTTTCCCTTATAGACCTAATCTAAATTTAACTAGATGACTTCAAAGTCGTCTGATGAAGATTTGCTGTATGTATGAAAGGGTTAACACTTTCCCTCATACGACAATTCTGCAGCAGACGACTTTGAACATATTTTGTCAAACAATAGAAAATCTCTATAATTGAATGGATAAACTATGACTAAAAGTGGAAAACATTGTTGCAAAAGGAGAAATTGCTCGTCTTGAGTAATTTCTTCTTTTGTCACTATGTTTTCAAAAAGCCGTCTGCTGCAGAGGTGTCAGAAAGTGTCTATATGAGGAAAAGGGTTAAGTAATCTGCTGCTCCTGAAGACAACAGTGAAACAGGTGTTACAAACTGTTATATCCATACTCTCCCCCAACCCTCATCTGTTGGCACATAATATATGCATACATTAAATCTTGATAAGTGTCTATGTGTAAAATAGAGTTATATGTTGGATGGATATGATTAAAGGGGCATACCTTTTACAACGTACAATATATTGATATTTAAATGTTTATCCTAGATCACTGACGTATAAGAGCGACAATAGACTTCCCTTTTTTTGTATTGTTTTCGTTTCATTACATTACTTTGAACTGTTTTTCTGCATATGATGCTAGGCTTGATTTTGATAATCAGAATATTAGTGGACCACAAGGGTAAATGGGAATCTAAATTTGCTCAGTTCTAGAATGCCAATAACTCTTGCAAGATGCCCGATACAGTTATGGACCTTGGATGAAACATTCAGCCAATACCGATGAAACAGTACTTGTATTCCCTAGCCAACAAGGCTTAGAAGGACAAGAGCACCGAGAAGCGAATACAAATGCACATCTGCTTTTTCATTAATTTCTAAAAAAAGGGGCATAACTGGCTTAATATCAAAGCCAAAGTTATGTGACTTGGTATAGACAGGCATATTGTTACTCGGAACATGTGTACCAAAATAAATTACTTTACAGAGACTATGAAGATGAAACAGGACCATTATTCATATGAAATGCATGTACCTTGCATTATAAGTCTTCTGATGTTGGTGAATAAGTGTCAACAAGTTTCAAAGCCACAATTTTCGTAAGAAGAAAAGCAATCCTAAACAAATGTATTACCAAATATTTCTTTCTTTCAAAGCATGCCCCTTTAACAAATGGTCAAGTTTATGTGATTTATCATAGATAACCTTTTCCCTGTCTGTATACTTAACTAGAGGACCATGGTGGTCCAAACTATATCGGTCACCTGATTTTATAATAGTTCTGCAATAGTTTTCCTTGTTTTTATTCTAAATATATAAAGAAAACGAGCCACATCCCCCTGGTAGTGTTTTTTTTTTGTAAGGATAAGAATTTTCAAATCAGACAAGTCAGATTTTTTTTTTCCACTACATTGATTAAGGAAAAGCTGTCGCTACCCCTAGCAGCCATGTTTTTTAATCTGGGTAGAGGGCCAGGCAAGGAAGGTTTGTGCCAAATTATTTTTAAATCCAGCTTATATATATTTTCACTATATATAATTATGTACATAAAACCCGAGCTGTTCCCAGGCTGCCATTTTTTCCATAGGTTTGGAATAATTTGATCAATCTTGGTGAAAGGTCATACAAAATCAGTTGAGTACTTTAGTAGAAGAAGAATTTGAAAGTTTTTACTATATACATACATGTATAAGGAATTTCTTTTTAACTTTATACATATTAGGAAAAATTTCATTAATAGTTTTTTGCTTTCACTTGCTAAAGTAACCAGTGTTTTCAATGTAATTCAATTCTTTTAATACCATATTGTTTTTATCAATCACCATGGGTTGAAGAAACTAGAAGAGGGTCACCCAAAGAACATTTCTACAAAATTATTTTGGAAAATCTGCCAACCAGTTTTGGAGGAGAAGAATTCAATTTAGGTGAGGTCATTGAGAGGATACTTGCTAAGAAGTTTCATCCCAATTGACGTACTGGTAACAGAGGAGAAGAGGTTGACGGATGAACAACACACGCTGGACAAATGGCAATCACAAAAACCTTGAGCACGATATGCTGAATTGAGCTGAAAACATTATGACAAAATGTTATTTTGTCATGATGTCTTTTTGTTGAAAAGGTGTCAAGTTATTTAAATCAGGGATAGGGTTAAAAAACATTTTTCCACAAAGGGTATCCCTTTTAAAGGTTAACCTGCCACAGGGAAGAGGTTATGAAGATGTGAGGACAATACAGGTTTTCTTGGTATATTAAACTGGCTGTCCGAAACCATCCATCACACATACAGGTCATTTCACAACACCGTTTAAGTCTTTCATGAGATACTCCAAGTACGATACTTGAACCGGTTTGTGTGAAAGAAGGACTCTGGCCTCGTTTACGCTGAACCAATTTCTCAGGCGACCTGAAAAATAGGATATTATTTTTTTTAGATTAACCCCCCCAATCCCACATACAACAAATCTGAAGCAGCCAGCTTTGAAAACATTTAGGCAAAACTATGGAAACTCTCTGCAAAGGGAAGTTCAATTATTGAAAAGTATTGAAAACATTGTGGCAAATGGAGAAATTGCTCATAATGAGCAATTCCTCTATTTTCCGCAATGTTTTAAAAAGTCGTCTGCTGAATATGCGTCAAAATGCCTCTACAAGTGAGAAAGGGTAACATACATTCCCTAATAGATGAAGCACCCTTAATGTCCTTTGATTATGCTGGGAAATGATATGGATGAAGCTCCTTCCATTAAGATTAGGCTTTATATGTAAATGTCATATAGAAGAAGCTCCTAGGCTTGGATTAAACTGAATATGGAAATGAAATAAGATGTCTCCCTTCCCTTGGATTACACTGAATATGGTATTGAAATAAGTGGTGTCACTACCCTTGGATTATACTTAATATGGTAATGTTATAAGTGGTGTCCCTTCCCTTGGATTACACTTAATATGGTAATGTTATAAGTGGTGTCCCTTCCCTTGGATTACACTTAATATGGTACTGAAATAAGTGGTGTCCCTTCCCTTGGATTAAACTTAATATGGTAATGAAATAGTATGTGTCCCTTCCCTTGGATTACGCTTAATATGGTAATGTAATAAGTGGTGTCCCTTTCCTTGGATTACGCTTAATATGGTAATGTAATAAGTGGTGTCCCTTCCCTTGGATTACACCTACTATGGTATTGTATTAAATGGTTTCTCTTCCCTTGGATTACACCTAATATGGTAAAAACATAAGTGGTGTCCCTTCCCTTGGATTACACCTAACATGGTAACAAAATAAGTGGTGTCCCTTCCCTTGAATTACACTTCATATGGCAATGAAATAAGTGGTGTCCCTTCCCTTGGGTTACACTTCATATGGTAATGAAATAAGTGGTGTCCCTTCCCTTGGATTACGCTGAATATGGTTATGTAATTAGTGGTGGTTTTTCCCTTGGGTTACACCTAATATGGTAATGAAATAAGTGGTGTCCCTTCCCTTGGATTACACTTAATATGGTAATGAAATAATTGGTGTCCCTTCTCTTGGATTACACTTAATATGGTAATGAAATAATTGGTGTCCCTTCTCTTGGATTACACTTAATATGGTAATGAAATAATTGGTGTCCCTTCCCTTGGATTACACCTAATATTATATTGTAATAAACTGGCTACTTTTTGAAAAAATATATACAACAATAAATGCTGCAGCCAATCAAACATTATAGATTTCTTTTGGCGCTATTTCAAATTGTCAAAAACGTCAAACTACTGATATGTTTTTTTTTGACAAGGCTAGTTTTAGGCAAAATTAACATGTTTATAAATTGTAATTAATGAAACAAACAACTGTGCATTAAGAAATGTAATTGATGAATAACCCTTGAAATACATGTAAGGGATTGTTATTGTTTAAGCGCCATTGACATACACATAAGCAATTATAATTGATAAAGCGCCCTCGACTTTTGTAGACGCTAAAAGAACTTACCAATCATTTTTCTGTCCTCCCATTCATCCAAGAGATCTGAAACTGTGAAAGCATACAAACTTGTTCTGTGCTTTTTTTCTTTATTCTGAAATAAATCACACTACAATCACATCTTTCACTCAAATCAAACTACATAACAGTGTGTTTGGTCTGATATAATTGCAAGTGTTCTTACATATATAGATATATATGATCCATGTTTTTGTGGGGCTCATTCCGCTCTCCAAAAGGAATGTTTTTCCCTTTATTTCTGATAAAGATTCCCCTCAAAATAAAGAAAAACAAAACAAGAAATAAAACAAAATTTGACATAACAAGAAATATGTGAGCTACTGCTCACTAGTGATACCCCCGCTCATGTTTTGAAAGACATATGTGATGGTGGGGTTAAGGGCCATAACTCCGTGAAAAATCATCCAACCGGAACGCAAACACGATATGCGCATCTACACTTGGTGGTGATCCTTCCTATGAAGTTTCATAAAATTCCAAAAAGCGGTTGCAGAGAAATAGCCCGGAAATGAATTTAGTCATACATAGCCTGATGGTGGAGTAAAGGGCCATAACTCCGTGAAAAATAATCCAACCGGAACGCAAACACGATATGCGCATCTACACTTGGTGGTGATCCTTCCTATGAAGTTTCATAAAATTCCAAAAAGCGGTTGCAGAGAAATAGCCCGGAAATGAATTTAGTCATACATAGCCTGATGGTGGGGTAAAGGGCCATAACTCCGTGAAAAATAATCCAACCGGAACGCAAACACGATATGCGCATCTACACTTGGTGGTGATCCTTCCTATGAAGTTTCATCAAATTCCAAAAAGCGGTTGCAGAGAAATAGCCCGGAAATGAATTTAGTCATACATAGGGGTAAAGGGCCATAACTCCGTGAAAAATAATCCAACCGGAACGCAAACACGATATGCGCATCTACACTTGGTGGTGATCCTTCCTATGAAGTTTCATCAAATTCAAAAAAGCGGTTGCAGAGAAATAGCCCGGAAATGAATTTAGTCATACAGAAATAGCCCGGAAATGAATTTAGTCATACATAGGGGTAAAGGGCCATAACTCCGTGAAAAAAAATCCAACCGGAACGCAAACACGATATGCGCATCTACACTTGGTGGTGATCCTTCCTATGAAGTTTCATCAAATTCCAAAAAGCGGTTGCAGAGAAATAGCCCGGAAACGAAAGTGTTACGGACGGACGGACGGACGGAAGGACGGACATGGGTAAAACAGTATACCCCCCCTTTCCTTCGGAACCGGGGGTATAATTATGAAATGAAAATATAAGTTTTCAAAAATACACTTGATACAGTTTTGCACTAACCCCTCAAATGGTTAATTAGTTTGTAGTACTTCTCTGATCTGTGTTTGACAAGTATGATAATGTGTGTGTGATTTTTCAAAAACAGCTGGTAGTTTCTGTCATTTCCCAGCCAAGCCCTGGTAGCTTAGTCGGTTGCGACGCAGGTCATCAATCCAGGGTTTCTGAGTTCGAACCCCAGCTCAGACAACTTTCTTTCCGACATTTGACAAGTCACCTTGACAAGTGTCATTCGTCATTCACCAATGGGCTAAAAGTCTATGTGGAAAAGCAGCCAGTAGCTTGGAGAATGTCTAAAAGCAAACAGTCGCTTGGAGAGTATGTTGTGTAGGGTACTGGTGTGAGAAAACCAGGAAACATATGAATAGGTCAACTGGCCGCCTTAATATGACTGAATTTTTTTTGTAAACTATGTTAAACTCTAATCAATCAATCAATCAATCAATTCTGTAAGTTCCCCTTTTCCCCCTATTTGCCTCCAACAACCCGAATTTTCTTGTTCAGAAAGGCCCAGCTACCATTCCCCTCAAGCCCCACTGTTTTACCCCTATCCCACATACAACAAATCTGTAGTAGATGATCTTTTATAAATCTGGGCAAACATGTCGAAAATCTCCATAAATGAAAGTGTAATCTTTGAATTGAATTAAAAAATATTGTGGCAAAAGGAGAAATTGCTCATAATGAAAAATTTCTTCAAAACTTACACTGTTTTCAAAAGTCTGCTGCAGATGCAACAAAATGTGTCTGTAGGTGGGAAAGGGTTAAACATTAATTGCAATTACAACCGAAATTGCATCCTTCTAGAGTATTTCTGGGGTAATAATTATTCTTTAGGTGATTTTACAATACATCATCAATAATTCAGCCAACACAGAAGACCTGATTTTAGACTTACCGGTAACCCTTTCCCTCATATAGACGCTTTCTGACGCCTCTGCAGCAGACGGCTTTTTGAAAACATAGTGACAAAAGAAGAAATTGCACAAAACGTGCATTTTCTCCTTTTGCCACAATGTTTTCCACTAAAAGTCATAGGTTATCCATTCAATTATGGAGATTTTCTATGTTTTGACAAAATACGTTCAAAGTCGTCTGCTGCAGAATTGTCGTATGAGGGAAAGGGTTAACAAATGCTCAGGATGATCTTGTTCCTAACCATTTGTTAACCCAAAAAGTCATTTTGCATCACACCTGACTTAGAAGATTCCATAAGAAGTCATGACATATGATTAACCCTATCCCACATACAACAAGTCTGCAGCAAACATTACTTGGAAAGCATCTAAACTTAAATTTAGAAACCCTCTATAAAAGAATATACATGTATAAACATTGATAAGAGTTGAAAACATTCTGGCAAAAAGAGATATTGCTCATTTTAAGCAATTCCTTCTTTGTCACAATGTTTTCACAAGCTGACTGTTGTAGAGGCATCAGAAAGTTACTATATGTGGGAAAAGGTTAAAGAAATTGCACCACATTTTAGAAAAGGATTTTTTCTTGTAGAAAATTGTTAAAAATGCAAGAAATTTCATTTATACACTGTATGATAAACAATCAAAATTTCTTAACTGACTGAGTCTGGGACTCATTCAATCCCAAAAAGAGCTGTTTTTTAATCCTTAAAAACAAAATTTCAAATATGTTAGTCGCCCTTTGGACAGAATTAGCAAATTATGGACTACATCGGAAAACCCGAGATTTACAGTGTCCAATCTAGCAGGGGGATCGATTGTGCCAATTCTTACAACATTTTGAATATTCCACCATTAATTCATAATTATGTAAAAGGGGAATTTTTTACATAGACAAATAAAATTCCCCCCTTGTTGTCAAATCCTAGAATGGACACTGATTTCATACGACTGGGCATTAATCTCTGAAATGGACAATACTGAGAAATATGATTTTTTTTTTTTTTTTTTTTTTTTATTTATCATGGATGCAACTGAATGTATAATTTCGAAATGTAGTTTATGAAAGTTCACAATTATTTACGATGTAAAGAATAATGAAAATCATCATATTATCAGTGTCGTTAATTTTAGTACATTCAATTCTCCGTTCAACCTCTCCTTTTCTCTGCACATGCAATAACAGAATACTTGCACAAAGTTGTATTCCAAGTTTATTTCTGAGTTTTGTTTGAATTAAACCAAAGTTTGATTATAAGCATTTTGTGCGCTCAACACGCATCATAAGCTTTACACTAGATTATTTAAGTTGCAATACTCCCCTTCAGAAGAACAACTTGAGAAGATTTTAACCCTTTCCCACATACAACCATTCTGAAGCAGACGACTTTGAAATGAACAGTCCAAAATCTCTATAAATGATAGTTTGATTATTTAATGGAGTTGAAATCATAGTGGCAAATGAAGAAATTGCTCATTATGAGCAAGTTCTCCTTTTGCCACAATGTTTTCAATTTGTTTCAATAATTCAACCTTCTTTTTGACTAGAAGTTTTCAAAGCTGTCTGCTGCAGATTTGTTGTAAGTGGGAAAGGGACATCCTTTTGCTGCAAAACAACCAAGTTAATTTCTGTTAATATTTGTGAATTAATTTCCTTTGCAAATTCATTATAATCAAGAATAATGTCCAGAATTTTAAGACATCTAAAAATATGCTACTTAAGCCGATTTGATGATAAAAAGTGTGTTATAACAAATTATACATTAACAGTTTAACTGATTTGTAACTGGTAGGCTACCTTGAGTGTTGACAACTTGGTACAAACCAGTAACACATTATTGTAGAGTTTTCACCTATAGCCTCTCGTTTATTAGGCTTAGTACCCGATGAAATTCTTTTGTTAATATTGTCTCTACTTCATTCCTAACGCTATCAAGTGATAACTGCTAAGCTTTACTTTTTTCTAACCAGTGTGACAGTGTGATGATGATGCTGCACCATTTCCGTTATTTTTGACAAATCAAAAGTCGCAAATTCATAAATATGCGAATTTAAAAACAAGAGGGCCATGATGGCCCTGGAACCTGGAATCGCTCACCTGAGTTATGCAAATTGATTTGCCCTGCCTCCTGGCGGCCATGTTTTTTTTACCAATATCCATGGCGGGAAGGAATCTCAAAGAGGGTCATCCAAGGAACATTTCGACAAAATTATTGAAAAATCTGCCAGACACCTTGGGAGTAGAAGATTTTTCAAGCTTTCACTATAGCCATATAAGGAAAAACAGCACCGCAACAAAATTATTTGAAAATCAGCCAGACACTTTCTGAGGAGAGGATTTTTTTCAAAGTTAAGGTAAAACAGCCCCGCCCCCTGGCGGCCATGCTTTTTGACCAATCAACATGGCTTGAAGGAATCTGATAGAGGGTGAACCAAGTACCATTTCTACAAAATAATTTGAAGATCAGCCTTACACTTTAGGAAGATAAGAAATTTAAAAAAAATTAAACCAGAAATCTGCATGGATCCAAAAAAATTGAAGGAATTCTGGTGAGGTCGTTGAGAGGATGCATTCTGAAGTTTCACCACAATTGACCCAATGGTTACTGAGGAGAAGATGTTGACGAAAGCACGCCGGACATAGGGTGATAACAAATTAAACAATAACTCAGGTTAGCTTAGAAATTGATATTGGACAAAAACGCGAAATTTTGACCTCGAAATCAAAGTGTTTTACAGTATTAAAAAATTTCGCTTCATAATTCCATGTAAATTTGTTGTAAGTGGGAAAGGTTCATAATTTTATCTGATACAGAGGCCTTTTGATGCTGAAGCAGACAACCTTTGAAAACATTGTTGGAAACAAGAAACTTCTGTAAACAAACAAATTCTCATTTTTCCCACAATACTTTTGCCTCTGTATGATTTTACATTATTTTCCTTGGACATTTTTAAAGCAGACATAAAATAGTGTACATGTATCTGGTGAAAAGTTAAATAAAAGTACCTCAAATACACCGAGCAGTCTCCCCAAAAGACCTTTGGCACCAGCTTCTTCAAGGGCTTCCCGCTCTGCAGCCAAATTGGGCTCCTCCTGGGGCTCTATACCTCCCCCTGGCACTACCCATCTGTCCTGGTATTTACTACTACTCACAAGCAATATCTGAAAAGACACAATATCAGTACACAATATGTAAAATTGGTCTCGTCACGTGAAAACCAACCTGCTTGATTTGGCAACTAGCTGGATCCAGGTTGGCCGATGCCTTTGCCCAGTCTTTCTTGAATGCCCTTGTGTCATACAAGCTCCCTAAAAGCCTCTGGGATTATAACCACACACTTGTTATACCTTTCCCACATACAGCAAATCTGCAGCAGGTGACTTTGAAAACATCTTCAACTCTAGGCAAAAGTATGAAAACTCTCATCCTAAAAAAAAAAAAATTATTGATGAGCAATTTCTTGAGTTGCCACAATGTTTTCAAAAGTCGTCTGCTTCTGATTCATCAAAAGTAGCCTGTTTGTGGGAAAAGGTTAAACAAATGTAACTTATAAATCTGAAAAAGATCGGACGGTATAACTGCACAACAAAAGCTAGCTGAGTAGCAAAGGCAGTATAAGTGTTCCGTTATACAAATATCCAGCTACTCACTGTCTATTTACGGAAAAGACAATCTTTTAAATTCTCCCTTTCCACAACAAGATTTATCTCAATGCTTTTAATTTACATAACATGTAACTTCTACTCTATCCCATATCACTGTGGGCTTTTAGGCTGGACGGCATTGTAACCTGCCTTCAAAAAATCTGCACGAACCCATGCTTAAACTTGTCACTGTGACAGATGAATCCCCTTTGGATCATTGATAAATGTCCTGTCAGTAATATAACAGAAGAATTACGTGTAATTATGAAGAAGGGTACTAGATGTATCTTTGATCCAAATTTTAAAAACCCTACGACTAGTACTTTTTGAGAAAAGTAAAAAAAAAAAAAGCAACACCTTGGTCTCGCTCTCGCAACTTTGTTGCAGCTAGACAACTGCTGAAAACGGTCTAAATACCTTTTTATCATCACCAAAGGGGGCCTACATGACATTGTGACACCAGAACATATTAAACTCATTTTGAAACCAACTTGACTAATTAATATCATAATTTGTTAGTATTATGATGTTTATTCCATTCCCATATACACAACAAAAGTGCAGCAGACGACGTTAAATAAAAGACAAACTACTGTTAAGAGTTGAAAACAGTGTTACAAAAGAGAAATTGCTGCAACATGCCCCCCCCCCCCCTTCTCAATATTCAGTACTATGTACTTGCGTATGTATGGGAAAACAAGACCAACTCTGATCTTCCTATAACTATGCATACTCTGCTTTAAATACTTATCCTATCTGATTTCAATTAAATCTATATTTCTCCACCTTTAAATTAATCTGTAATACAATCTAGTACAATGACCGAAATAAAAATCTATCATACCTGTAGTAAACTATAAATATTCATTGGGTTAATCCAAAAGTATACACTAACCAATCAGATTTCTTTTAAAAATAGCTGACCTAATTATGACAGCTTGGGACCAATGAAAAGTGGTGTTTGAAGGTCGATATTGCAATAGTAAACAAACTTGATCATGAGTGTAAGAACCACTGACTTTGCAATAGCATGCCGTTTATTTTGACTAAACCCTGTCTAGATAGGAAAGTCTTGACTTTGGGTTAAATTTAAAACATTCAGACCTATAAATTGATAAGAACAGGTTAACTACACTGGCTTTTGAATCTGAATGAACAACACATTTATCATTAGCTGTCAAACTGGGGAAACATATGAGGCTCAGTACAGGGTAGCTCACTTTCTATTAAATATAATATTATACAGCAAATCTACAGCAGACGACTTTGAAAACATGGTGACAAAAACCTGAAAAATCTCCATAAAAGATAGCTTAATTGTTAAATAAAGATGAAAACATTGTGGCCAAAGGGGAAATTGCTCATGATGAGCAATGTTTTCAAAAGCTGAATGCTGCTATTGCATCAAAATGTGTCTGCTGGTGGGAAAGGGTTAAATGTAATAAGTGATAGTAAATTGTAGACAAAATAATTGTGATAGAATGACATAATCCCATTTAGCTTTTGACAAGTGGAGTTAAAACTTATCAATACATGTATATTCCACCTGTAGAAGAAGTTGTCTACAACAAAATTATCAAAAGCTGTAGAATCGTATCTTTGAAATTATGTCCTTTTCTACGTCAGAACAGACATTTTTCGACAGTATACCATTGTGATTAAAGAAGCCACTTTTACTTTATTGTTTTAATTACCATCAGTATTCAAATAACTAGAACACCAAATTCTAAAGAATAAAATAACCTGTGACTTAACCCTTTCCCACATATAGACGCTTTCTGAAGCCTCCGCAGCAGACAGCTTTTTGAAAACATAGTGACAAAAATAGAAATTGCTCAAAACAGGCAATTTTTCCTTAGGTTATCCATTCAATTATAGAGATTTTCTATTTTTTGACAAAATATGTACAAATTCTTCTGCTGCAGAATTGTCGTATGTGGGAAAGGGTTAATATAAATTTCATAAATCTGTCATAATTTAGATAACAAATTTGAATGAAAAGTCTGCTACAATATTTTAAAAACTCTTTTCAATAATTTTTAATTAACTTATAATTCCTGAGAGATTTTGTTTAATAATTCAATATCATTTTGATCACCCTTTCTACTACAAGTTACTAGAATTTCAAGAAAATCTTTCATGCCAATTTCTAGTAAATAAGAATGCCATTCAATTAATGTTGTTTGACAGAGTGCACAATGTTATATTTCAACTAAAATGCAGTAAGCGGAATTGAATTGGACACTATTTATCATAATCATCATCAATTTTATTCTATTATGAAATCTACAATGATTATGCAACCAAAATTCTCAATGGAATTACATTAAATGAACAACTTTGAAAGAGGACCGACCACCATTAGGAACATTCCATAGAGATTATTTCGAATTTGGTTCATTGGTTAAGTAGGAGAAGTAGTATGTAGGAAAATATGAACAGACAGACGATGACGGATGGTGAGTGAAAAAAATAGATCATTTAGCACTTTGTATTCAGGCGAGCTTAAAAAGAAATCTATAGGGTAGTTTTTTTTTTACTTTTTAGTAATTTAGATTATTACTATATTATTGCATTATTATTTCAGCGATTTTGTTGTAAGTAAACTGCATTTTGCTTTAGAATATTCAAAGAAGATATTCGTACTTAATATCATGATGTAGGTTATGTTATTCGCTACAAATCGATATTAATTTTAGATAAGAAGGTAATAACCATTTTTTCAACCACTCATAATTGCACACCTGCATCAACACAATTAAGTCAAAAACTTGCAGTAAACAACAAAAGCATTATCATGGATAATACCGCCTTTTGGTATCCGTTGAGGCCCAAAAGTCGCAAAGCTTGATATTGATCTTGACGACATCGCGAAGCAAGAGATTTCAGATGCTCCACCTTGGACTCTAAGTAGTCAATCATTCATTCATGATTTTGCGACCTATAAAAAGGCCTGCACAGATCCTATTGTTTTTAAATCCAAGTATATGGAAATTAAAAATACATATTTTAACTTTGAGCGTATTTATACGGATGGTTCTAAGTATGGCAAAAGGGCAAGTTACTGCTGCCGCAGTTCTTGATGGCGATGTGATGACATTTCAACTACCAGATAATTCTTATTATTGGCGGCATATTATATTTATTGACTCATTGTCTGCTATGCAGGCACTTCAGAATGAGAAAATTAAAAATCCTCTTGTTGTTAATCTCCTGTCTAAATTATCATATATATGTGCTACATCGAATGTAGTATTTTCCTGGATCCCCAGTCATATGGGCATTCGGGGTAATGAACAAGCTGACTTGGCAGCAAAATCTGCTCTTTCACAAGATATCTTACCTTTTAAAATACCTTATTCCGATTTTAAACCTTTAATCAACGTTTTACTATACGATGATTGGCAAAGTGATTGGAATGAGCAAGTGAATAATAAACTCCACTAAATCAAGCCAGTACTTGATGAGTGGCTGCCAGCTTTGAGATCCTTTCGCCGAGAAGAAAATGTTCTTGCTCGTTCACACATTGGACACACATGGTTAACTCATGCACACTTACTGAAAGGTGAGGAATACTAGGCACCTCAATGTATTCCATGTTTTACACAACTTTCAGTACAGCACATTCTTCTGGAATGTGCTGATTTCACCACAATACATAATAAATTTTTCAAGGCTCAAAGTATGCGTCAGCTCTATGAGTCTGTCAAACCTGAACTTTTATTTGATTTCCTTAGGGAAATTAATATTTCTAATAAGATATGATTATTTCTTAAATCGTACTTTTGCACATTCATTACTTTTACTGATCCTCAGCTAGCTAGAGCTCCACATTTTCTCAGATATTGTTTATCTTTATGTTAAGTATTACATAGTAATGTTTGGCTTGTTTGCCTAAATCCTTTTTTACATTTGCTAACATGTTGTTTTATATTAATGTTTAATGTTAAGTATCGCATACATCATGTTTGATTGTTTTGTCTAATAAACAGGTTATTTATGTTTCAATTTAATTATTTCATCATTTACAGTAAGTAAATTATTAAGCGCCCAAAATTACCTTAGTTGTCGACGGGCCTTAAAACACCAATCATTCATTATCATGGATAGAAAATCCAGAAAGCTTTGCAAAGCAATATCTGTAATGGTTTTGACAAAAAATGGAATTGGTACCAAAAACTTAAACAAGGTGTGACACCAATACCCATGCCGAGGCGAGTAGTATAGCTAGCATTTTCTTCGAAAATTCGAGCTAAAAAGCGAGGTTAACGCGCCGGTTTATACATAAAACAACCACTTGTATGTAACTTCAACAGAGGCATTGTGACATTTTTTGCACAGCAAACATCTAATCTGGAAAAATTTAAGACGATCAGAAATTTGTTTTAGGCTGACAATTTGGCTGTGTGCCTTTTCTTAATGAAAACCTTGGGTAGAATATAAAAACAAAATACATGTTGTAAGAATGCATGCTCAATAATATTAAGTGATAGTAAATATAATAAAGTTTCAATAAAACTATTTTAAACTATAAAAGCATAATAATGTAGGTCCAATTTATTTTTACCAAGTGACCTTGACATATGAGGTAAAAGATTTCCCTGCCTTTATATGACTTCTCTTTATGGAAGTTTTTCATTATGTACATGTAACGTTCCATCAACGTTGGACCAATGGATGCTTAGATATAAGAATTAAACATATGTTGCCATGAAACTTCACAATATCAAAGTGTATAAAAGTCGTCTGCTGCAAAAATGTTGTATGTGGGAAAGGGTTAATCTTGTTATATAAAATTTTGAAAATTTTGAAAGATGGAAGCACAATTTATCCTCTGCTTCATATTTTTAAGATCAATCCATTTTAAACAAGTTCTACTTTTCACAACTTTTTCAAAAATTGCCAGCTGCAATTTCTCACAAGGCATCTGCATCAGGATTCAGAAACAAGAAGGCCATGATGGCCCTGGATCGCTCACATGAGTTATGCCAACCACATAGTCAATCACAATAACTCATTTTGTGGTCAAGTAAGCTATTACTAGAGTTTTAACAAGATTTCCTTTTCTTTGGCCTTGTGACCTTGTTTTTGACAAAACACTCATTCTGACAAAGTTTCAACATGATCAAATTAAATATATATGCTAAATTGTGAACAAATATTACTTCAATTTTGTCTAGTGACCTAGTTTTTGACATGTAATGACCCATTGAACTTGGCCTAGATATCATCAAGACAAACATTCCAACAAATCTTCAAGCAGCTGAAACCAAAAATGCCATCTCTAGAGTGTTAACAAGAAATTTCTCGAACTTGGCCTAGGGACTTATTTTTTGACCTGTATTTGAACTTAGATATCATCAAAACACCCATTTTGACAAAGTTTTAACATGATCAAATTCAAAATGCGACATTTAGTGTCAACAAGATTTCCCTTCAATTTGGTCTAGTGGCCTAGTTTTTGCTCTGACATGACGCATATTCCAACTTGACCTAGATATCATCAAGACAAACATTCTGACAAAGTTCCAAAATGCTCAAGTTAAGCTGTTGAAGCAATAAATGCAGTCTAGAGATTGTAAACAAGATTTTTCTTCAATTTGGCCTAATGACCTAGTTTTTGAAAGGACATGACCTATTTTACAATTAACATAGATTTCATTAAGACAATTATTCTGACAAAGTTTCAACATGTTCATTTTAAGAATGAAGCCTCCAGAGTGTTCACAATATTTTCCTGCAATTTGAATTTGTGACCTAGTTTTTGATCTCACATGACCCTATTCCGTACTTGGATGTGATGGAGATGTATGTTCTGATAAACTTTCATGAACATTGGATGCAAAATGTTGCCTGTAGAGCATTCACAAAGCAATTGTTGACGAAGCATGACAGACTAAATGTGATCACAACAGCTCACTTTGAGCTAAAGATGTGACTTTAAGAGAATCCATGTTTGATTTTATCTTTAGCCTTGTGACCTAGTTCTTGAATTGACATGACAAGGCCTATCATCAAAACAAATATTCTGACAAAGTTCAAAATGCTCTAGTCGAAGACGTGGTCTGTATTTAGTGTCAACAAGATTTTCTTGCATTTGACATACAGGTAGTGTCTCAGACCAGGTTTACAACCCAACATAATAGCACATATTTGACTTAGCCAAAATATGCTAATAGAGGCAAATATTTTGACAAGGTTTCAAATTATTCAAGTCAAAAGGCTCCCTCCAAAGTGTCCACAAGATTTTCTTAAAATTTGGCCTAGTGACCTATTAAGAAGCAACATGACCCAGTAAAAAATGCAGCCTCTAAAGCATCCACAAGGTTCTTCTAAAATCTGACCTAATCACCTAGTGTTTGACCACAGATGACTCATATTTGAACTTGGCCTAGATATATCATCAAGACCATTATTCTGACAATGTTTCATATGCTTAAGCAACAAAAAAATGCAGCCTGTAAAGCGTCCTCAAAGTTCTCCTAGAGCCTGACCTAATGACGTACTACTGTTTGGCCACAGATGACCTATATTTGAACTTAGTCTAGATATCATCAAGACAAACATTTTGATAAAGTTTCAAAATCTACGAATTTGGCTAGTGGTCCCTTATTCGAACTTGGCCTAGATATATATCATTAAGACACCACACAAATGGAAAAGGTTTCATGAAGATTGATCAGTGGCCTAGGGCTTGAGAGGGACATCGGACTAACGCCAAAGGGTGATGGTCACAGTTAACCTGGAGAATTAAGTGCCAAGGTGAGTTAAAAATAAAGGATTATCTCTATAAATGAAAGTTTTTATATTCACTCGAGTTGAAAACATTGTGGCAAAACTAGAAATATCTCATTATTAGTGATTTTTTCCTTTTGCCACAATGAATGTTTTCAAAAAGTGTCTGCTGCAGATGCGTCAAAAAAGGTCTGCATGATGATGATGATGCCAGAAACTTAGCTCCAACAAAAAAGCAATATGGAGGAAAGTAATTTTGGCTGAATACCAGACTGAGTGCAGGTTTTATTGTGATGGCATGTATCTGGTTCGCAAAAATTGATTGATTCTTTATGTGGGGTTTATGCAAACTAATTCAAATTTCAAACTTGTCTAGATACATTCAAAGCTAATGCATTACAAATCTCATAAATCTTATATGTTATTTTTATAACCTTGTTCATGAAAATCTTTCAGACTTTTTTATGCTTAGCAATAGGGAATACAAAATAGTCTCATGTTATGAATAAAAATAATAGCTTCCAACTTTCTATAATATCTAAATGAATTTCTGAATTATACTTATTACATGTATTATTCTTTTTTAATAGATCATCAAAAAAATTGAAATAATTAAAATAATGTTGATTTTAAAGCTGCAGATAACATATATATAATATGCCAAAGATAGCCATCAATAAATATTTGTTCTGTTTCACCGACACTGACTAAGTGATAAAAAAGCTCAGATGTTGTCTTCTTTTGTCCCGAAAATATTTTGTTCTGTCTGCAGTTGGGATGGAATTCTATACTATATTCTATAACCTAACTGTGTATGCATCATTGGTCAAGCAACAGCTGTCTCAGGACCGCATAGCTTGTCCTTGCTGATGGGGGACTTGATTTTAAACCTAACGCTTACAAACAAACAATAAATGGGCTACATACAACTTTCACAATATATAGTCAACTATTGAATAAAGTTGAAAAAATTGTGGCAAAAGGAGAACATGAACCTTTTGCCATAATATTTTCAAAAGCTGTCTGATACAGAGGCATCAGAAAGCATTCTGTATGTGGGAAAGGTTTAAATACGAAAATGAAACTTTTTTGGTAATGCTGCCAACACCAACAACAGCTAGGGTAACAACATAAGCTTTTCTCAATATCTGGGATGCAGTCCTTACAAACAAAAATGTCCTAACATACAAAAATAAGTATAGCCTATCTTTAAGTTTTTATGAAACTTCTAAAAACCTGTCACACATTTATTTTCATCATTCTGTTCATTGTTGTCCTGTTATATATCTTTGTCAAAAACGCAAGGAACAACCTTGTATAAAACACTTTTAAAAAAAAGCAATTAAAATCCTGTATCATGTACGAGGGCTGTCCTAATGTTAACAAGAAACCGCTGAAGACGGTAAGGCCGGATTGTTGGCAATTTGACCATGAAAATCCACAAACCAAGGGACGGACAGCGCAGAGAACAGCTATTCAATTCCGTGTACAATCAGAAATGATTCCTATCAAAACACTTTGCCAAGTGTACAAGAATCAGTATTTTTTCAGTTTTTTCATGTCATATACTGGGTAAGCCGGGTCCATTTATTCAGAAACCAGTAAGATCCTGAGCGCCAAGGGGGGAACGCCATTACTATCATATTAAAAGTCTTTGGTATGACTTGGGCTGCCATAGATTTAACCCGCAACTTTCCGCACCCGAGGTGGACACTCTACCAAAACACCACTGGGGCGGCATGTAGTCCAAATCATTGAGACTTTCGATTTCTTGTTTTATCATAGATCATTTATTGGTAAACCGAAGTCTAAACATTCTGTTCAAATCTTCCATAGAATTTATCAGACCGACTTGATCAACGTTATTATGCCGTTTACATCCTTGACAGCAACGATAAAATAACCCATATTTATAATTATTATTATATTAATTTGAGCCTAAAAATGATGCAGCTTACCTCTTTACCACTTTAATCTATCAAAATTTAATTCACAACAACAAAAAGTTTAAAATCTTCAATGATTTTGTTTTCGGTTAAATAAACTAGACAGAATCGATAAAAAAATATTAAACGAAACATCGCCCAAACTTGTGTGAATAAGATATATAACTGTTTCGTTAAATATCCATTTCGGTTAAATAAATTCATTGAAATGTGATAAATGATGCGAAGCCTCTAAGAGATGGATTAAAACACAAAAAAGCGTGAGTAAGGCCCTTTGTGTTTACTTTTTACGATAGATAAATGGTTAAATGTTGTCCCATATGTGTATTTTGGTGTGACAATCATTGCATACGCTAGATTTGACCCTTGAAGCGTCGCCAAAATTTACAACCAGATTCATGGTCGGAAATTTGAGATGGGAATTTAGCATGTTATGGAAACCTCGCGTATGCAGGATAATAACAAAATGAAAAATGAGCAATTGAGCAAACATTTTTATGAAGGACTAGGGCGGCCTGGAGAGTGCCCAAAAAGATTCAGTCATGAATGTGTTTTGTCTCCAATTGAATAAACCGCCCAGAAGATAAATAAGAAAATATCTGTGGAGGGAGATGTAAGATGAGCACGTTGATCCTTGTCTTTTCAAGAAACTGTCTACAGTGAAAACTATCATGTAGCCTACAAAAGGCTACATGATAGTTTTCACTGTAGACAGTTGTGTAGGTCTCAAACATTCAATTATTTGATTATAGATATCAAAGTCTCTTACATTAATGTAATGCAAACACGAACACGTGCATCAATATTTTTTTGACAAATAAATTAGAATTGATTAATCCAGATTTCAAGAAATTGAAGTCTGCCAAAACAACCCCCAAAAGAGCCCCAGAAAAAATGGGCCACTGAAAATGACATTTCTATTAAGTCTTACCTCCTGTTCCGTTTCATCCCGAAAGCACAAACAAGCCGCACGCCGTCTATATCCATCCTCGTCATACGTTCGTATCGAATTCGTCTTTTCTTTCACCATAGCAGTCCTAAACTTGTTTATTTTGTCCTATTTATTTATTATTACGGTCAAATTTGCAGCATGGTCATAGTTACCAGACGATGCCAGTTTGAAGCGCCTATCTGACAACGAGCGTCAGAGATATTGCGATTTCACTTTTTTGTTATCTTTTTTATTCCAAAGGCAGATCTAAAATTACAGTTAGGAACATTAACCGTATCAGTGGACATCTTTATTTTGAGCACCTACTCCCTACTCCCTCTTTTTGTGTGTAATTTTATTTTATTTTATAAAAAATGTAACGAGAGACATATAATAACATATTTTAAACCCGGTGAATAGGCAATGTGTATTCCCCGGCCATATCGATAAAATTACACCTTAAAACCCGGCCATCACGGCCCCCCGGCCCCTACTAAAATCTTTATTTCATATTCGATTCTAATAAAATTGGTGTTAAATTAATGCTGACATTTCTAGCTTCAATGTAACATAATAAAACATAGAAAAAACTTAATTACTTTTAGAAATATCGTTTCATATTGTTTGATATTTCGCGTCATATAATTTCCGGCCAACACGGCCACCCCCCCCCTATTAAAATCTTTATTTCATATTTGATTTTATTAAATTTGGTGTCAAATTAAAGCTGACATTTCTAGCTTCAATGTAATATAATAAAACATATTAGATAGATTTGTTTAATTAGAAAAAATGTAACAGCTTGGCTGGGAAGTAATTTATTTTATCTATCGTTTTATGGAACCGTGGAACATTGATGAATTCCCGAAGGAACAGACGACTGTGCTATATATGTATACATAGACAGAGGGAGTGTGAGTGTACTTTTATTGAACTTATCACTAGTCTATTCGTTCAAATGCTCGCTGTTCCTACTATATATATTATGGTTGTCCCGGGTTCGATTGTGGCACCTAGCGGTCATAACGGAGAGCCATTAGGCACAAAGTTTCTATGAGTAAGCGTTATGTCGCCGTGATTATAGGTCATTGACCCTGTACTGTGAAATCATCGTTGGACCGAGTTCTTGGGTTCGCCAAAGAACGAGGTCCAACGATTATGTATCATGACCGCTGTCAAGGAGTGATCATGACCGTAGATAAGGACGTGCGAAAATTTGGTTATGCATGTGCATGACGTCATTAAAAAAAAAATACGTCACCGTTATAATTCAAACGGCATTTGCCCAAAAATTACTACTTATGTAAACAAACAGTTTGTTTCTAATTCGGAAGCAGATTTATCAATTCTAGATAATAAAAAAAAACCTCCACAACGTAAAGCAAACAGTTTACAACCAAAGAACTCGGTCCAACGATGAGTTCACAGTACAGGGTCAATAACCTATAATCATGACCACTTTCTTCAATGCAAAGTGAACGGAACAATATGAAAGTATGCAATAACCTATAATCATGACCGCTGTCAAGGAGTCGCGTGTTGACCTCGATCTCCCAAAATTATTGTAAACATTTGTCTGCGCATGCGCGTCCTTTTTTCCCCCTTAATATATTCTTAAAATCGCAAAATTTAGCACAATATCTTCGTATTTATGAAAATATTCCCAATTTCCTGTTATTAAAAAACTATGGTTTTAATTTACATGTTAACTTTAAAAAAAAACTACTCGCAGATAGATAGACTGGTTCACTAATCTTAATCTACTATTGCAAACTCGAACGAGAACCAATCTAACGAACTGCTACGGAAATATCTGAAATATCTGAGAGCTGACGGTAAAATACGGCGCATGCGCGATCAAGACGATTAACACGAGCCCATTGCACCAGTGATAGTTCTAAACACAATCAATATATGCGCTGGTGCTGATGCACCTGCGCAATAACAATTTAAATTAACACCGAATCAGGTTGTGACCAAATATGTATTGCCTTAATTTTCTCCATTTACGGTTGTAACCCTTTCCCACAAATATACCCTTACCGAGCCTCTGCAACAACCAACTTTTTAAATCATTGTGACAAAAGGTGAAATTGATCATAATGAGCTTAATTTTCTCCATTAACGGTTTTAACCCTTTCCAACATACGAGTATAAACCCTTACTGTGCCTCTGGCTGCAACAGACGACTTTTGAAATGAGTGTGGCAATAGGTGAAATTGCTCATAATAAGCTTAATTTTCTCCATTTACGGTTTTAACCCTTTCCCACATACGAGTAAATACCCTTTATGAGCTTCTGCAACAAACGACTTTTGAAATCAGTGTGGGAAAAGGTGAAATTGCTCGTAATGAGCTTAATTATCCCCATTTACGGTTTTTAACCATTTCCCACATACGATTATATACCATATCTGAGCCAGCAGACGACTTTTGAAATCATTGTGGCGAAAGGTGAAGTTGCTCATAATGAGCAATTGCTCCTTTGCCACAACAATTTCAACTCTTTTCAATTAGCTTACATTCATTTATAGAGATTATCTGTGTTTTGTACTTGATGAATTCAAAGTCTGTTAGGTTAAACATCATTGAAATCAATGTGGCAAATTGAAATATATCATGACCTCTTGTCCATTTATCTTTAGTTTTAGCACGGACGTAGATCTTATCTATGTCCCTGGTTTTAGTCTAAATATGTCACTTTTCATGATTAGTTTAACTTTAAATCATCTCATTCCCTTAAAACACAGACCCTGCCAGGTTAAATATCCTACATAATCCATAAATCTTCAAATACCAATATCTGCATTACTAACTAGTAACTACAGATTAAATTTGTCTAATATTTGTGGATTTAAATGTATTTTATTTGTTATTTCTTCATGTGCAACGAAATTTTGCGGCTTCTTTTTGATGCTTTGCGTCAAACATTCGTCTTGTTACAGGTACGGAGAACATGTTTTAAATGTCTTTACATTATAATAGGAACTACGTCCCTGCTATGAATATAATGGTGAGCCGGGCCACACGAAAACGCATCTTCGGGACATGGCGGCCAGCGACGATGTAGGTCGAACCTAATCGTCAAAGCATTATAAATATCCTATATTACAATTTTTTAACCCTTTCCTACATGCAACAAATCTGCAGCAGACGACTTTGAAAATATATTAGCAAAAATATGACACATCTTTATAATGATAGTATTATATTTGAATAAAGATGAAAACATTTAGGCAAAAGAAGAAATTGCTCATCATAAGCTATTTCTCCTTTTGCCACAATGTTTTCAAAAGTCTACTGCTGTATATATGCGTCAGAAAGCGTCTGTATATGTGGGAAAGGGTGAAAGAAAAAAAGAGGGTCCATTTGCTACAATGTTTTCAACTAAATTTTAGTAATTAAGCTCTCATTTATGGAGATTTTCAGGTTTTTGCCAATATCTTTTCAAAGTCGTGTGCTGCAGATGTGTTGTATGTGGGAAAGAGTAAAGTTTTATAATTATTATATATATCATATGTAAATGGTAATGAAGATTAAATATCTCCCTCCCATTACCAACAACGTTTTCTTCTTTTTCTGTTAACTTTAATTGTATTGACTTTCCACTGCATAAGTGTAATTCGCACTTTGCGTGCAGAAATCTTTTTTTGACGGGAAGGGAATGTACAATACCTACCATTTACTCTGACAGAACGCATTTTAAAAAAAAAACATGACAAAAATTGCAACCAAATGCAATTTGCACGTTTTTTTTTTTTTTTAAATACAACACGATATAACATAAAGTATTGGTTATAATAAACACAAATGAAAGTTAGCATTCATAAACAGACACGAACGCACGAGATATAAAGCTAATAACGAGTTTGTGACACATTGAAATAAGGGTAAATCAACTATGGGATGCTGCTAGGTCATTGGGCGTGTAACCGTTCGAATGTTGACAATTAAGGACCGCCCATCTGCTGCCAATCACACAAGGAATACACAATCGCCCAACGCTTAACTCTTTACCACATACGGTGACTTTCTGACGCCTCTGCAGCAGACGACTTTAGAAAACACTTTGGCAAAAGGAGAAATTGCACATGATAAGTAAGTTTTCCTTTTTGCAACATGCTTTCAACTCTTTTCAAAAATTAAACTTTCATTATAGAGATTTGTCATAGTTCTGTCTAGATGTTTTCAAATGCGTCTGCTGCAGAATTGCTGTATGTGGGAAAGGGTTAATTCTTTCAAACATGCAGACGGCAGACAAAAAGTTGTAGTAAATCCAATAGATGAATTGCTCATACTGTGCAATTTCTCCATTGCAAGAATGTTTACAAGTATATACACAATCATTTCCACAATTATAAAGACTTTCCATATAATTGCTAAGATGTTTTGCTGCAGATTTGTTATATATACGAAAAAGAGATAAACAAGTGCGAAGCGAAACTAGTACAACACATCTGAAACGGACGACTTTGAAAACAAAGTGACAACAACCTGAAAAATCTTGTTAAGTAAAGTTGAAAACATTGTTGCCAGAGAAATTGCTCATCATAAGCAAGTTCACCTTTGGCCACAATGTTTTCAAAAGTCGTATGCTGCTATTGCTTCAAAATGCGTCTGCATGTGGGAAAGGATTAAAACAGTTGACGTACACGATTGATCTTTGTGGCTCTACCTCTAGCTCCAGTCAGAACTTACAACTATGTATTTATTACTACAGTGGTTATGACGCAATAACATGTGTGTATACGAGCTTAGCTGTCCGTTTGAACTGGACAACAGTTTGCCCAGTTTGAAGGATCCTATTTCATATGCCGCGTCACATATCTCCGCGCAGCCTCATTTGACCGGCGATATTAGAGATAGGTGTCTACAGTTACACATTTAGTGATTGTTTTGTGTGAACTATGTATGTGTGAAACAAGGAATTTAATTAAAATTAGATCGAGGCTTTTTTTGTGTAACTTGATTAAGTTCTGTGTTAAATTGTTTGTGTTAATTAAGTAAGTATCCGTTTGTGTTTACTTTTTTCTATCGTAATATAAAGAAAAATGCAACATAATTAATTCTATAAAATTGGGCAAAAGAGCTAGAGTTTGATTGCGTGACCAACGTCATTCTTCCATCAATGTGCTGAGAAGGCTATGCGAGAAGATTGCCAGTTGGCTCAAAAGAAATGTTGCGCGGAGTTCAGTACCGCTGAATACTGCTTTAGACTTAAACGAATTAATAGATGAATATGTGATAGAAAGAATAAATGTTGACGATTTTAGTTGCTTGAACCCTTGCCCTCATGCGACAATTCTGCATGCAGTAGACGACTTTGAACATATTTTGTCATATAATAGAAAAATCTCTATAATTGAATGGATAATCTATTACTAAAAGTGGAAAACATTTTGACAAAGGGAGAAATTGCTTGTTTTGAGCAATTTCTTCTTTGGTCACTATGTTTTCAAAAAAGCCGCTGCTGCAGAGACGTCAGAAAGAGTCTATATGAGGGAAAGGGTTAAACGAAACTGAACAATGTTGACTCATATTTGACCGAGGGGTAAGCGTCGGGTATTTAGAACCGGATATCCCGGGTTCGATACCCAATCGGACTGTCATGGTCTCCAGAGTCCTTGGACTATGCACATTTCCTAGCATAGAACTTTTCTGATTACCCAGGGATCGTAAATGAGTGAACAGTCGCCGTGGTATAACTGAAATAATGTAAATCGCCGTTAAACCTGAAAACACATGCAGTATACTAGTCCTTCAAAAAAAGACATCGCATATGCTCATTTTTCATTTTGTTATTATCCTGCATACGTCGGTTGACCAAAAAATTACAGATGATAAAACGAGAAACCGAAAGTCTAAAATATTTGGACTAGCAGTATACATGTACATGTATGTGTGTGGTGCAGCAATGTAAGAAGTTGTTAGAAATGGAAATACCTGATTTGTAGTCGTGTAAATAGCTTATACATGTATATAATTGTACAAGTGCAGTTAGTCATAGCTAGGGGGAAATGCGACAGGATATGTTACTAGTAACGACAGTTTCCACCAGCAACCTACGTCAAATACTGTGCATTGATCAGACATGTACATGATTGATGTAGTTACCATTTCTTTCCTTTTTGTTACATGTTAAAAAGAAAAAAGAATTAGTTATGTTATGTTGATAATGACATACATTGCCCCATAGGCCTGCCTCTGCCCATGTAGTATATATACAATGTATTAATGTACAGTGCTGTCACCTTAAATTATGATTTTCCCACGTACGACAATTCTGCAGCAGACGACTTTGAACGTAATTTGTAAAAAGTGGAAAACATTGTGGCAAAAGGAGAAATTGCACGTTTTGTGCAATTTCTTCTTTTGTCACTATGTATTCAAAAAGCCGTCTGCTGCAGAGGCGTCAGAAAGCGTTTATATGAGGGAAAGGGTTAAATTATGATTTTCCCCCTATTTCTTTTAAATATTCCCCTCAAAGTGCAAAGAAATGATACAATAAAGTGAAAAACATGTTATTTAAAAATTTAAAAAATATTCGAACTGTGAACTAGTTGTTGTAATTCTTCTCTGATCAGTGTTTAACATGAACAATAATGCATGAGTGTCTGTTCAATACCAGCTGCTGGTATATATTGGTTCTTTCATTTTGATATTTCCTCCTATTGGCACACTGCGACGCGAAATTTCCCTTCTGAAAGACCCCGCTCAAACAGGAAAAAAATAACCACTGAGGTAAACTATGTTACAACTAATTGTGTCAAGCATTGGTACTTGTATTAAAGTAAAACATCATGGGGTGCGTAACAGATAATTTCAGGTACCAAATGAACATGAATTTCTTGTTGGTCAAATCCAAATTGCATCAATAAAGCCATTTACAAGCAATAACAATACGATCGCCGCAACAACAAACTGTAGCAACAGCAACACTCTAGAAACAGTTATCATACTCGAATACGATGTGGATCCATACATAAGTGTGTCATGCTTTTACGTGTAATGCAATGTATATATATGTTAGTTATATTATATAATAGAGCTCTCAAGTGTTGATATCTCCATGAACTTTACAGGATGTAGTGCCAGGTTATCAGCGGATTCCTCAATCGTTTACCTGAATTATATTATAGTATTCCATTTACGAGCCGTCCCGCGAGAAAACCAACATTGTGGACTCTGCGTAAAGTATCGACCCGGATCAGTCCAAGCATGCCGCGCAGGCTTACCTGGATAGACATCTTTCGCCTCCTGTGGATTTTCTGTGTCAGGAATCATTACTCTATACCTCTATCCCCCTGAAACGGAATGTGTCGGCCCGGATCAGTCAGCGCGGACTGCGCAGGCTGATCTGGGTCGATACATTACGCAGAGGCCATAATGTTGGTTTTCTCGCGGGACGGCTCTTATGTAGTTCATGTAGTTGTAGAAACCGGGTGGATAAGTTTATAAGACTTATAGGCATTAATGCTTTTGTAGGTCCTTTATTGGTTGTTTTTTCCCGTTTTGGAATTATATGAATGTTTATATTCACACATTGTTTGCAGTTCCTATTTTTTTCAGAGACTGAACGCTACTGATTCTTTTTAGCTCACCTATGCACGAAGTGCAAGGTGAGCTATTGGGATCACATTTTGTCCGGCGTCCGTCGTGCGTCGTGCGTCGTGCGTCGTCAACATTTGAGCTTGTTAACACTCTACAGGCTACATTTTGCATCCAATCTTCATGAAAGTTTATCAGAACGTTCATCTCCATAAAATCTTGGACAATTCGAAACTGGGCCATATGAGGTCAAAAACTAGGTCACTAGGTCGAATTGAAGGGAAATCTTGTTAACACTCTGGAGGCCACATTTTCAACTTGAGCATGTTGAAACTTTATCAGAATGTTTGTCTTAATGATATGTAGGTCAAGTTTGAACATGGGTCACGTCGGGTCAAAAAGTAGGTCACTAGGTCAAATTGAAGGAAAATCTTGTTAACACTTTGGATGCCGCATTTTTTGCTTCAACAACTTGAAATTTGGTCAGAATGTTTGTCTTAAATATATCTAGGGCAAGTTCAAATATGGGTCATATTGGGTTAGAAACTATGTCACTAGGCCAAATTGAGGGGAAATCTTGTTAACTCTGTAGAAGCCGCATATTTTGCTTCAGCGGCTTGAAATGTGTTCAGAATGTTGAGCTGAATGATATTTAGGCCAAGTTCGAATATGGGTCATGCCGGGTCAAAAACTAGATCCCTAGGTCAAATTGAAGGAAAATCTTGTTAACACTTTGGATGCCGCATTTTTTGCTTCAGCAGCTTGACATTTTGTCAGAATGTTTGTCTAAATTATATCTAGGCCAAGTTCGGATATGGGTCATGCCGGGTTAAAAACTAGGTCACTAGGCCAAATTGAAGGGTAATCTTGTTAACACTCTGGATACTGCATTTTTAATTTCAGCATGATGAAACTTTATCAGAATGTTTTTCTTGATGATATGTAGGCCAAGTTCGAATATGGGTCATGCTGGGTCAAAAACTAGGTCACTAGATCAAATTGAAGGAAAATCTTGTGAACTCTTTGGATGTCACATTTTTTGCTTCAGCAGCTTGAAATTTGGTCAGAATGTTTGTCTGAATTATATCTAGGTCAAGTTCGAATATGGGTCATATTGGATCAGAAACTAGGTCAATAAAGGAAAATATTGTTCAAACTCCGGAGGCCGCATTTTTACTTTGAGCAAGTTGAAACGTCAGAATGTTGTCTTGATGATATCTAGTCCATGTTGGAATATGGGTCATATCAGGTAAAAAAAAAATATAGATCACTTGGCCAAATGAAGGAAAATATTGTTAGCAATGTGGAGGTTGCATTTGTCTTGATGTGTTTTGCATTGTATAATTAAGGTGAGCGATCCAGGGCCATCATGGCCTTCTTGTTTAATGTTAACATTCCTATTTTGAACATTTATTTAAGGACTATTTATATATGTTCATATTTTGCTTATGACAAACATATGCGGGGAAAAACATGTAGAAAACTGGAATTGTTATATTAATAGGCCTACAAAGTTGATAACATTGTCACAAAAGAAGAAATTTCCAGTTTTGAACGAATTGTCCTTTTACCACGTTGTGTCCAAATGTTGTCTGCTGCAGAAGACGTATAAAGTCACGTATGTCAGGGAGAACGTTTAAATAAGCCTGTGGACTCTGGTTAGGACACGCTGTGGAAAATGTACACTGAACATTTTAATATACATCTAACACTGAACATTAATATACACGTTTTATCCTTCCCCACGTACAAAAAAGTCATCGAAAACATACAAGCAAGTATGTATAAAATCTCTATAAATGGACGTTTAATCATAGTATAGAGTCGAAATATTTGTGGCAAAAGGAGAAATTGCCTTCATGAGAAAGTTCTGCTTTTGCCTCAATGTTTTATAAAGTCGTCAGCAGCTAGTATTTTTTTTAGGGGTCAAGTTTTGGATCTCTTATTACGAACAAGTGCACACATAAGGGTGTTTTGACCTAGGGTATACGAGAGTTATTTTTGTCTGCAATGCTCCAATTAACGCGTATTATTATATTTGCTGACTTAGTACAAAAAAGTATTTCTGTGTCCTTGAATACTGGAGCATTTTATTAAAGAATAACAAAAGTGTTTTATATAGATCTATGTAGGCCTAATTTGTTTTTTAGCTCACCTATGCACGAAGTGCAAGGTGAGCTATTGTGATCACATTTTGTCCGGCGTCCGTCCGTCGTGCGTCGTGCGTCGTCAACATTTCAGCTTGTTAACACTCTACAGGCTACATTTTGCATCCAATCTTCATGAAAGTGTATCAGAACATTCATCTCCATCAAATCTTGGACAAGTTCGAAACTGGCCATATGAGGTCAAAAACGAGGTCACTAGGTCAAATTGAAGCGAAATCTTGTTAACACTGTAGAGGCCACATTTTCAACTTGAGCATGTTGAAATATTGTCAGAATGTTTGTCTTAAAGATATCTAGGTCAAGTTTAAATATGGGTCATATTGGGTCAGAAACTAGGTCACTAGGCCAAATTGAAGGAAAATCTTGTTAACTCTGTAGAAGCCGCATGTTTTGCTTCAGCAGCTTGAAATTTGGTCAGAACATTCATCTCCATCAAAACCTGGACAAGTTCGAAACTGGGCCATATGAGGTCAAAAACGAGGTCACTAGGTCAAATTGAAGCGAACTCTAGAGGCCGCAATTTTTGCTTCAGCAGTTTGAAATTTTGTCAGAATGTTTGTCTAAATGATATCTAGGCCAATATGGGTCATATTGGGTCAGAAACTAGGTCACTAGGCCAAATTGAAGGAACATCTTGTTAACTCTGTAGAAGACACATTTTTTGCTACAGCAGCTTGACATTTTATGAGAATGTTTATCTAAATGATATCTAAGCCAAGATCAAATATGGATCATGTAGAGTCAGAAACAAGGTCAATAAAGGAAAATATTGTTCAAACTCCTGAGGCCGCATTTTTACTTTGAGCAAGTTGAAAATTTGTCAGAATGTTGTCTTGATAATATCTAGTCCATGTTGGAATATGGGTCATATCAGGTAAAAAAATATAGATCACTAGGCCAAATGAAGGAAAATATTGTTAACACTGTGGAGGTTGCATTCAGAATAATTGTCCTGATATATTTTGCATTGTAGTACATTGTATAATTAAGGTGAGCGATCCAGGGCCATCATGGCCCTCTTGTTTAGTATTGTGTTTTTAGATCACCTAGAGCCAAAGGCTCACGGTGAGCTATTCTGATCACTTTTTGTCCGTCGTTAACTTTTAGCTTTAAACATAATCTCCACCTGAACCATAGGACCAATTCATCCAAACTTCACAGGAATGTTCCTTTGGTGGCCTTGTTTCAAAATTGTTCAAAGATTTAAATTCCATTGAGAACTTAGGTTGCTGCGGCATCAGAAAGGGGGCAAAATGTCAGAACTTTAAAAATCATCTCCTATGAATCTGCATGTCAGATTACAATATAGTTCAGGAGGCATCAGAAAAGGGGCAAAATCATCCGTTGTTAACTTTTAGCTGTAAACCTCATCTCCTCCTAAACCACAGGACCAATTTCATCCAAACTTCACAGGAATCTGTCTTGTCCGATCAATAACTTTATAAGCTCTTGTCCTGTCACCACCAAATTTGATCAGAATATGTATTGGCAAAATATCTCGGACAAGTTCTCTTTCCAGCCATATCGCTTCATTCACTAGAGAGTTATTGCCCTTTAATTATAGAAATGACCTCTAATTAGTCTTTTTCCATCAATAACTTTTGAAGCTTTTATCCAATCATCCCCAAATGTAGTCAATGTGTATCAAATAATATCTCTGACAAATGCTATAATCGGCCATATTGCTTGAGTCATTGTATTTGATCATCACCAATTTAGACAATATGTTGATGGGCAGAATATCTCGGTCAGGTTTGATAACTAACCACGTTATCTTAGTCTATCCACACTTATATCCCTCGAAATGGCCAAAACTATATCAACAGTGTCCGCTCTCTAAATTTGCCTGACATACAACCAATTATCACTATACTTGCTCTCAAAAAAATCGGATGGCGTGTTTTGTGACATTTGGCGCTCTTATTTCCATAATATTTTTTCTGATGTCCGTACCTTGGAATTATTTAAAATTATCAGAGGTTACCTTTAAATCAATAGAAAAAATATTTAAAGCCTGGTTCAGCTTGATATCTTGCAAACTATCTTGTATCTTGTTTAACCCTTTCCCTCATATATATATATATATATATATATATATATATATTGATGCTTTCTGATGCCTCTGCAGCAGACGGCTTTTTAAAAACATAGTGACAAAAGAAGAAATTGCTCTGAACGAGCAATTCCTCCTTTTGCCACAATGTTCACTTTTAGTTATAGGTTATCCGTTCAATTATAGAGATTTTCTATTTTTTACAAAATATGTTCAAAGTCGTCTGCTGCAGAATTGTCGTATGAGGGAAAGGGTTAAGATACAGTTATGTCTGTAATGGTTATTGGTAACATTTCCCCTCTAGAAGACGCTGCAAATTTGACGCCTTTGTTACAGAAAACTTGTTTCCTTTTCAGCCTGATATCAGCAAGTATGCATCGGACATTTTACCGTTGTTGTTTGACTACTTATTACAATGAGTCAAGAGGCGGAGAAAAATCCGAAAGGTTTAACGAGAAGTTACTATGCACTGGAAATGTTTTGTCAGAACCTGGGTAAAGATATTCAACCCTACCTTCCAAAGTTGATGGAACATTTGATGACGGTTCTAAAGACCTCACCTTCCATAAGACCTAAAGAACTGGTAATTAGTGCCATAGGAACCACAGGTTAGTTTTGTGACCCTCTGTTTACCACATACAAAGAATCCGTAGCTGACAACTTGGAAAACATTCAGGCAAAACTATAGCAAATCTCTGATTGAACGTTTTATTTTCTCTATGTCACAAAAAATGTGATAAGCGTTTAGAGCATATGTTACGAAAGTGGCAGGAAATGAGATTATTCTCTTGTTTTATCAATTTTAGCTCGACTATTCGATGAATATGAGAGCTATACAACTCACCCTGGCGTCGGCGTCCACGTCACACCTTGGTTAAGGTTTTGCATGCAAGTACCTAAATACTACATGTATTGCATTGAAACTTTCTACAACCCTACCAAACTATCACACCTATGTAGAGTATTAAGTTAGATAACTCTATCCTGCATTTTATGCAAGTTATGGCCCTTTTTAGCTCACCTGAGCTTTGCTCAAGGTGAGTTATTGTGATCGCCTTTTGTCCGGTGTCCGGCGTGCATCGTGCATCAATTTCTTCTCCTCAGAATAGAATAGAATAATTTTATTTTTCCAATCATGGGCCATCACTGGCATACAAATTATAAAATAATATTATATATTATAATGTAATATTATTATCATTAAACACAAGATTGATTTTGATTAATATACAAACAAAACAAAATGACTAGAACTATTTAAAACACTAACTGATACATAAACAAATATTCAGAACTGTTGACCCCAAAAGGGGATACAGACTGTTTTAGTAACCAGTGGGTCAATAGGGATGAAACTTCACAGAAAGCATCGTCTGAATGACCTCACCAGATTTCCTTCAAATTGTTGGGATCCATGCAGAATTCTGGTTTCCATGGCAACGAAATGAAAAAAACTTCAAAATTCTTCTTCTCCCAAATTGTTTGGCAGATTTTCAAATAATTTTGTAGAAATGTTCCTTGGATGACCCTCTATCAGATTCTTTCAATACATGTTGATTGGTCAAAAAACATGGCCGCCAGGGTGGGCGGGGCTATTTTGCCTTACATGGCTATAGTGAAAACTAAAAAATCTTCTCCTCCGAAAGTGTCGGGCCGATTTTTAAATAATTTTATAGAAATGTTCCTTAAGTGACCCACTATCAGATTCCTTCAAGCCATGTTGATTGGTCGAAAACCATGGCTAAAGTGAAAACTTAAAAAATCTTCTTCTCCCAAACTGGTTGATAGATTTTCAAATAATTTTGTAGAAATGTTCCTTGGATGACCCTCTATCAGATTCCTTCAAGCCATGTTGATTGGTCGAAGAACATGGCCGCCAGAGGGCGGGGCTATTTTGCCTTATATGGCTATAGTGAAAACTTAAAAAAAATCTTCTTCTCCAAAAGTGTCGGGCCGATTTTCAAATAATTTTGTAGAAATGTTCCTTTAGTGACCTACTTTTAGATTCCTTCAAGCCATGTTGATTGGTTGAAAAACATGGCCGCCAGTGGGCAGGGCTATTTTGCATTATATGGCTATAGTGAAAACTTAAAAAATCTTCTCCTCCAAAAGTGTCAGGCCGATTTTCAAATAATATTGTAGAAATGTTCCTAGGGTGACCCTCTATCAGATTCCTTCAAGCCAAGTTGATTGGTTAGAAACTATGGCCGCCACGGGGCGGGCTTATATAGCTAAAGTGAAAAATAAATAAATCAGGTGAGCGATCCAGGGCCATCATGGCCCTCTTGTTTAAATATTATTTCTGAAGTGTTGGTTACTGCGTAACATAAACCAGGGACATCATATTAATATAGTGTCCCTGCATAACCATTTAAAATCAACTTAATACGGTTCTAGATCTGATAATAGACATATCCTACATGCATATCATAAGTTTATGTCGCATAATTTGTTGACAAAATATTGAATACAGATCAATGTGTATTTCTGACGCATCTGCAGCAGACGATTTTGTCAAAAGGTGAAATTGCTCAATTGATTTGTTAACCACAATGTTGTAAAGAATATTAAAAGGTCAATTATATTTTTATCCATACTTTTCTGATTTTGTTTCTTAACATTGTTAGCTTCAGATTATTTGTAAGCAGGATCTGCAACTAGATTAACATGTAGTAGTTTAGGTCTAGCTACGTTTTTTTGGCCGACGAATCGTTACATTCACTGGCCTTAAGCTAGTGCAAGAATTAAATAAAACACCAACAGTTTTATTGCTAAAGAATGGCGATTTTATTTATGGTTTGCCAGGGACAGATAAGAATCTACGTCCATGGTTTTGCTAAATCCAGACAATTTAAACTCCCCTTCAATGACTTGTAATACGAAAATGGACGCACGGAATAAGCCGATTAGTTCCGAATGATATCCGGTAATGACTTCGGAATTCTTCGGATTGTTCCGTTGTTTGTTTTCCGTATTATTTGGCAATGAAACCATAATAAATCAAAGCAGTGAAACAACCATATGTATAGGTTTATAATTAAAGTGGATTTTATACTTTTTGCTAAGGTTAATATGAAATGTCCTTTTTTTCTCACAGTAAAAATACATTGATTTTATTTCAAATTATAGATGAATTATCTCCCTTTTATATATTCAAAATAGACCAACCTTGTGCTAGTTTTCAGCCATTTTGAGTACATACTAAATAAGCTTCATTTACCACATTAAATGTACACGCTTCGGCTGTACATATACTAAAATTGGAACGATACAGAGAAGATTAGCATGGCCCCTGCGCAAGGATGACACGCAAATTCGTGAAGCGTTCCATATTTTTTTATACTTAGTATGTAAAAAACAAAAACAAAGGTCCAAAAACTGACCCCTGTTGGACACCTGAAAGTGTTTCACTGTCCGGGATGTTGGATAATACACACTTCAGTTATATTTATTTATTTACCGTTTAAAGTTTATCAATTTCGTGGAGTGTTCCATATATTTTTAAAAAATATATATATAAACAACTACAACGGTCCCGAAAACTGACCCCTGCGGAACACATGAAAGTGTTTTACAGTCTGGGATGTGGGATAATAAACACTTTATCCATATTCATTTATTTACAGCTTAAAGTCTATCAAATTCGTGGAGTGTTACATATTTTTCTTATTTTTTTTTAAAGAAGATAAAAACAACAACAATGGTCCCAAAAACTGACCTCTACGGAACAAATGAAAGTGTTTTTACTGTCCGGGATGTGGGATAATAAAAACTTTATCCATATACATTTATTTACAGTCTATTAAAGTCATCAAATTCGTGAAGCTTTCCATATTATTATTTTTAAAAAAAGAAGAAAATAAACACAACAAGAAAAATCGCAAAACTAACCCCTGTTGGACACCTGAAAGTGTTTCACTGTCCGGGACGTTGGATAATAAACACTTCATCCTTATTTATTTATTTACAGTTTAAAGTCTATCAAATTTGTGAAATGTCCATATTTGTTTTAAAATATATATAAAAACAACTACAACGGTCCTAAAAACTGACCCCTGCGGAACACATGAAAGTGTTTTACTGTCTGGGATGTGGGGTAATAAACACTTTATCCATATTCATTTATTTACAGTTTAAGTCTTATCAAATTCGTGGAGTGTTCTATATTTTTTCTTATTTTAAAGAAGATAAATACAAACTACAATGATCCCAAAAACTGTTTGAAGTTTGCCAGGGACGTAGATAAGAATATACGTCCCTGGTTTTGCTAAATACAAACAATTTAAGCTCCCCTTCAATGACTTGTAATACGAAAATGGACGCACGGAATAAGCCGGTTAGTTCTGAAGGATATCCGGTAATGACTTCGGAAATCTTCGGATTGTTCCGTTGTTTTCCGTATTATTTGGCTTGGAATGTGCAGAAATGAAACCATAATAAATCAAAGCAGTGAAACAACCGTATGTATAGGTTTATAATTAAAGTTGATTTTATACTTTTTGCTAAGCTTAATATGAAATGTCCTTTTTTTCTCACAGTAAAAATACATTGATTTTATTTCAAATTATAGATGAATTATCTCCCTTTTATATATTCAAAATAGACCAACCTTGTGCTAGTTTTCAGCCATTTTGAGTACATACTAAATAAGCTTCATTTACCACATTAAATGTACACGCTTCGGCTGTACATATACTAAAATTGGAACGATACAGAGAAGATTAGCATGGCCCCTGCGCAAGGATGACACGCAAATTCGTGAAGCGTTCCATATTTTTTTATACTTAGTATGTAAAAAACAACAACAAAGGTCCAAAAACTGACCCCTGTTGGACACCTGAAAGTGTTTCACTGTCCGGGATGTTGGATAATACACACTTCATCTATATTTATTTATTTACCGTTTAAAGTTTATCAATTTCGTGGAGTGTTCCTTATATTTTTAAAAAATATATATATAAACAACTACAACGGTCCCGAAAACTGACCCCTGCGGAACACATGAAAGTGTTTTACAGTCAGGGATGTGGGATAATAAACACTTTATCCATATTCATTTATTTACAGCTTAAAGTCTATCAAATTCGTGGAGTGTTACATATTTTTCTTATTTTTTTTTAAAGAAGATAAAAACAACAACAATGGTCCCAAAAACTGACCTCTACGGAACAAATGAAAGTGTTTTTACTGTCCGGGATGTGGGATAATAAAAACTTTATCCATATACATTTATTTACAGTCTATTAAAGTCATCAAATTCGTGAAGCTTTCCATATTATTATTTTTAAAAAAAGAAGAAAATAAACACAACAAGAAAAATCGCAAAACTAACCCCTGTTGGACACCTGAAAGTGTTTCACTGTCCGGGACGTTGGATAATAAACACTTCATCCTTATTTATTTATTTACAGTTTAAAGTCTATCAAATTTGTGAAATGTCCATATTTGTTTTAAAATATATATAAAAACAACTACAACGGTCCTAAAAACTGACCCCTGCGGAACACATGAAAGTGTTTTACTGTCTGGGATGTGGGGTAATAAACACTTTATCCATATTCATTTATTTACAGTTTAAGTCTTATCAAATTCGTGGAGTGTTCTATATTTTTTCTTATTTTAAAGAAGATAAATACAACAACAATGGTCCCAAAAACTGTTTGAGGTTTGCCAGGGACGTAGATAAGAATATACGTCCCTGGTTTTGCTAAATACAAACAATTTAAGCTCCCCTTCAATGACTTGTAATACGAAAATGGACGCCCGGAATAAGCCGGTTAGTTCTGAATGATATCCGGTAATGACTTCGGAAATCTTCGGATTGTTCCGTTGTTTTCCGTATTATTTGGCTTGGAATGTGCAGAAATGAAACCATAATAAATCAAAGCAGTGAAACAACCGTATGTATAGGTTTATAATTAAAGTGGATTTTATACTTTTTGCTAAGCTTAATATGAAATGTCCTTTTTTTCTCACAGTAAAATACATGGATTTTGTTTCAAATTATAGATGAATTATCTCCCTTTTATATATTCAAAATAGACCAACCTTGTGCTAGTTTTCAGCCATTTTGAGTACATACTAAATAAGCTTCATTTACCACATTAAATGTACACGCTTCGGCTGTACATATACTAAAATTGGAACGATACAGAGAAGATTAGCATGGCCCCTGCGCAAGGATGACACGCAAATTCGTGAAGCGTTCCATATTTTTTTTTACTATATAAAAAACAACAACAACGGTACCAAAACTGAACCCTGTTAGACACCTAAAAGTGTTTCACTGTCCGGGACGTTGGATAATAAACACTTCATCCATATTTATTTATTTACATTTTAAAGTCTTTCAATTTCGTGAAATGTTCCACATTTTTTTAACAAAAATGAAGATAAAAAACAACAACCATAGTCCCAAAAACTGAACTTTACGGAACAAATGAAAGTGTTTTACTGTCCGGGATGTGGGATAATAAACACTAAATATCCATATACATTTATTTACAGGTTATTAAGAGCTGGGATGACTGATACATGAAAGTGTAAACAGTCTGGGATATTGGATAATAAAAACTTCATCCATATGCATTCATTTACCGTTTAAAGTCTATCAATTTCGTGAAGTGTTACATATTTGTTTTAAAAAAGAATATAAAAACAACTACAACGGTCCCAAAAACTGACCCCTGCGGAACACATGAAAGTATTTTACAGTCTGCGATGTGGTGTAATAAACTCTTTATCCATATTCATTTATTTAGAGTTTAAAGTCTATCAAATTCGTGGAGTGTTCCATATTTTTCTTTTTTTAAAGAAGATAAACACAACAACAATGGTGCCAAAAACTGACCTCTGCGGAACAAATTAAGTGTTTTACTGTCAGGGATGTGGGATAATTAACAATTTATCCATATAAATTCATTTACTGTTTAAAGTCTATCAAATTAGCAATGAATTATCTCCCTTTTATATATTCAAAATAGACCAACCATATGCTAGTTTTCAGCAATTTTGGCAACATACTTAATACATTTCATTTACTACATTAAATGTACACGCTTCGGCTGTACATATATTAAAATTGGAACGATACAGAGAAGATTAGCATGGCCCCTGCGCAAGGATGACACGCAAATTCGTGAAGCGTTCCATATTTTTTTTTTGCTATATAAAAAACAACAACAACGGTCTCAAAACTGAACCCTGTTAGACACATAAAAGTGTTTCACTGTCCGGGATGTTGGATAATAAACACTTCATTCATATTTATTTATTAACAGTTTAAAGTCTATCAATTTCGTGAAATGTTCCACATTTTTTTTTCCAAAAAAGAAGATAAAAAAACAACGACCAGGGTCCCAAAAACTGACCTCTTCGGAACAAATGAAAGTGTTTAACTGTCCGGGATGTGGGATAATAAACACTAAATATCCATATACATTTATTTACAGTTTATTAAGAGTCATCAAATTCGTGAAGCGTTCCATATTTAAACAAACAAAAAGAGGAAGATAAACACAACAATAACGGTCCGAAAACTGACCCCTGCGGAATTCATGAGAGTGTTTTACAGTCTGGGATGTGGGGTAATAAACACTTTATCCATATACATTCATTTACAGTTTAACATCTATCAAAATGTAAAAGAATTATCTCCCTTTTATATATTTAAAATAGACCAACCATGTGCTATTTTTCCGCCATTTTGGCAACATACTTAGTAAGATTCATTTACCAAATTAAATGTACACGCTTCGGCTGTACATATACTAAAATTGGAATGATACAGAGAAGATTAGCATGGCCCCTGCGCAAGGATGACACGCAAATTCGTGAAGCGTTCCATATTTTTTATTAGAATATAAAAAACAACAACAATGCTTCCAAAACTGACCCCTGTTGGACACCTAAACATCTCAAGGAAGATAAAAACAACAACAACGGTCCCAAAAACTGACCTCTACGGAACAAATAAGAGTGTTTCACTGTCCGGGATGTTGAATAATAAACACTTCATCCATTTTTATTTATTTACAGTATATTTAAGTCTTATCAAATTCGTGAAGCGTTCCATATTTTATTTAAAAAAAGATCAAAACAACAACAAAAGTCCCAAAAACTGACCTCTACGGAACAAATAAGAGTGTTTCACTGTCCGGGATGTTGAATAATAAACACTTCATCCATTTGTATTTATTTACAGTATATGTAAGTCTTATCAAATTCGTGAAGCGTTCCATATTTTATTTAAAAAAAGATAAAAACAACAACAAAAGTCCCAAAACTGACCACTGTGGAACACATGAAAGTGTTAAACAGTCTGGGATGTTGGATAATAAAAACTTCATCCATATGCATTCATTTACCGTTTAAAGTCTATCAATTTCGTGAAGTATTCTATATATATATATTTTTTTTTAAAGAAGATATAAACCACAACAGTGGTCCCAAAACTGACCTCTGCGGAACAGATGCATGAGTGTTTTTCTGTGCGGGATGTGAGGTTATAAACATGATAAATCCATATGAATTATTTATAATTTATTAAAGTCTTATTAAATTCATGAATTGTACCATATTTAAAAAAGAAGAAGATAAAAACAACAACATGGTCCGAAAACTGAACCCTGTGGAACACATGCAAGTGTTAATGAGGTTTTAATCACTTTATCCATATATATTGATTTACAGTCATCAAAATCGTGAAGCGTTCCATATATTAAAAAAAGAAAAAAGATAAATCACCAACAAAATTCCCAAAACTTACACCTGCGGAACACATGAGTGTTTTTCTGTCCGGGATGTGGGATATAACCACTTTATCCATATGTATTTGTTTAAAGTATATCGTCCAATCAATGTATGTCCGTCCTTATCAATGACATTAATATAAATTTCAGAAACAGTTTGACTGCAGTTCTTTTTTTAAAGATTTTCAAAGGTCGAGATAAGGACGGGTATTTCCCACAATTTCTATCTTATTATTAAAGCAAATCCTATCTTGTGGGTACTTAAAAAAATCGATTGACTTAAACGATTCTTTTGAGTACCCACAACATAGGTTTCGAGGGTCAAATAAACATTTTGGAATATGCAAAATACCCCTTATCTAGAGCTCTGGATTTCACAAACATCTGACATTTAAACAAGTTTTGATTGTAACATCAAACAAAAAGAGAGATGTACTGTTGACAAAATAATATAGAATGATTGTAATGACAAGTTATTTCTACATGAGCTGAAATATATTCAAATGCATCGTGTTTGCAGTTTGAAAACAGTGATATCGCTGTAAATAAAAATATTTCAAATGAGGTTCATTCTACTTGTACTCGATTCCGTAAACCGATTTTGTTATTGATAAAGGCCTAAACAAACATTTCCGAATGATATCCGATAAGAGTTCAGAAATCCCATGGATTGTTTGAACGTGCAGATATTTCAAAATTTCAAAGTTTAATACATACACTCAGCACATGTTAAATGTCATATATGAGGTAATTAGTATGTATGTTAACATAACGTGAATACCAAGTTGTATACAGAGTTCATATGGCAAAATAAAATGTGTGAGAGAGAAAAAAGACAAAAGAACAAAACAAAGATATCAAATAATAACCCTTCTCCTGCTGAGATTATGCTGCTCAAATGTCACTCTTACGGTTAAGTAAGCATCAAATTGTGCTACATTATCAAGTATTCTTAGAAGCGTAATGAGCACTGTTTGTCAGGATGAGACTACATGAATTAGTGGACTGATCCTGGCGTACTGTTTTCGCTTTCTTGTTTTAAGTGGTGTTTATAGCAGGAGACGGAGTTATTAACACAATAAAACAGAGAGGGGGAAAAGTCCAGTGATATTAAATTAATATTAGCACATTAGGAGGAATAATAGAGGATGTAAAGTACATTCAGACAAACACACGACGAATGTCGTGTTTGAGTGGTCACAATTGAACTCATACTCAATCTAATAAATAGTGGGGCTCAATCAGGCGGAAAGTGTCAACCTTATCATTACAAAATGGGGAATCTCGATTAAGTGCAATTCGAATTTATTTTTGTTGAAAGTTTGACACAAATGGGCTATGTTTTATAGTTTATATGTAAAATAGCAAAATACAACACAATTACAATTTATCTTACTAACTTATGGAATTGAGTGAACTGAAGTTGAGCCAGATCTGGTACAATACAATAGCGGTCTCTCATTAATAGCAGTTGAACCACATATTTGGAATTTAATAATATACTTAATCAAAACCAAGCAGGTTTTAGAAGTGGCTACAGCTGCCAAGACCTTATATTCACTCAAAACCAAGCAGGTTTTAAAAGTGGCTACAGCTGCCAAGACCATATCTTCACATTGAATTCTATAGTTGAAATTCTAAAAAGGAAACAACGTACTATTGTGTGAATACTTGCTGGTACTCGACGGTACAACGTATAGCTGAGTACCTTTGTCCTCACGGAGGGAAGCTACAAAACCGGTTTTGTATACGCACGGGATGTATGTGCGATAGCTATTTATAGCTTGGGCGTTTCGAGAACTCACTTCTAGCGAGACAATCGACAGAGGCAGTCGCATTTCTAAGATTTAAAATTAGATATTTCTTGGTTATATAACATGTTAGAATTTTGAAATGGAAATGATATCATTTTTTTATATATTATTTGATAAGGGAATAATGTATTTATATTTATTTCTGTTTGGAAATCTTTGTTAGATAGTATTCCTATTTCAGGTATGATTAATAAGTTAAAAGAGAAAACTTAATTTCAATACATATGAGTATACTCATACATTATTAAATGATATCTTAAGGATTAATACTGCAAATGAGGTTCGACATTTCATGGTATGACATTTGACAAATGGACACAGGTTTCCAGAGTTTTTTACTATTAGTTTTATCTCTGGTTGTTCCTGGGCGAGTCAGCAGCCATACGCAGTAACTAATGTCTGAGTACCGGTACAAACATGTATTTCTTTTACATTTCTGTAATGTATTTATTACAAACATATGCCTGTTATATATATGTACATTGTATATATGTGTGTCGACTGCCAATACAAGCGTCTCTCTGTACGCACAACATAGAGTAGTGTTGTTGTTTTGTTTTGAGCGAACTAAGTAAGGACATTAATTGACTTATCTACAATCATGCATTTCCCTTAAAGGATAATTCTCAGCTTGTTTCATTTGTGAAAAGTGAGTAAGACAGGGCGAAAATCGTTCACCAATTTTTTCTCTCCATGTTTCTGAATGATATGCAGTATCGTATTGAAACTAATGGGGTATTGGTTAAATTACCGTTTAGAGCTTTTTGAAGAGAATCACGATATATTATGGCTTTATGACACCGTCATCCTCTCTGATTGTGCAATTGATTTACAACAATGTCTCCATGCTTTCAATTGTAATGAATGGCACTTAAGTGTCAATCTCGGAAAAAAACTAAAGTAATAGTATTTCGGGCGCGTATCACCAACAAGTTCCATTTTCCGCTGGAACTCAACCGATTGAAATAACTAAAACATATCATTATTTGGTAGTCACATTATCTGCACGAAAACATATTGTCCAACAATCCAAGTAGGCCATATGTACCTACTTTTTGTCGGAGCCAATGATGCCGATCTACCTGTTGATTTAACATTGAAGTTATTTGATCACATTATATTCACCCTATACTAAAATATGGCTCTGACATTTTTGGTTTTAGAAAATCTTGCCATTAATGAAATTGTTCATAATGACTTCCTTGTGGGCTTCTTGAAAGCACGTAAAAGCACGCCTATATATGATAGTTATTAACAGTAAAATGATATCGTTCTGGAGTAAGCTAATATGTAGAAATCATGACAAACATTCGTATATAACAAATGCATACATGCTTAATCAACACAATATGAATTTTAAATGGATATATAAAATTAACAAATATTCGATTCAGTGGGATACACACACTGGTGGCATGACGAACAAACTGGTCTCTTACCACATATCTACATAAGTCAGTAAAACAAATAATGTTTTTATCAATACAAACAAGAATGGTACGCACTTACTTACGCATCGAACAAAGAAAAACAATATAGTTTATATAAGAAAACTTTAAAATTCTTTTTCTCCCAAACTGGTCGGCAGATTTTCAAATAATTTTGTAGAAATGTTCCTTGGATGACCCTCTATCAGATTTATTCAAGCCATGTTGATTGGTCGAAAAACATGGCCGCCAGGGGGCGGGGCTATTTTGCCTTATATGGCTATAGTGAAAACTTAAAAAATCTTCTCCTCCGAAAGTGTCAGACCGATTTTCAAATAATTTTGAAGAAATGTTCCTTAAGTGACCTCTATCAGATTCCTTCAAGCCATGTTGATTGGTCGAAAAACATGGCCGCCAAAAAGGGCGGGGCTATTTTGCCTTATATGACTATAGTGAAAACTTTAAAAATCTTCTCCTCTTTAAGTGTCAGGCCGATTTTCAAATAATTTTGTAGAAATGTTCCTTAGGTGACACACTATCAGATTCTTTAAAGCCATGATGATTGGTCGAAAAACATGGCCGCCACAGGGCGGAACTATTTTGCCTGATACGGCTTGAGTGAAAACTTAAAAAATCTTCTCCTCCAAAAGTGTTAATTTGGCCGATTTTCAAATATGTTTGTAGACATATTATTAGGGTGACCCTCTATCAGATTCCTTCAAGCCATGTTGATTGCAATGATTGGTCGAAAACTATGGCCGCCAGGGGACGGGGCTTATATGGCTGAAGTGGAAAATAAATAAATCAGGTGAGCGATCCAGGGCCATCATGGCCCTCTTGTCTTTTGAAACAGATCGGAATAATTTGAATAATCTGGGCCATCATGGCCCTCTTGTTTTTTCAAACAGATCAGAATAATTGAAATAATCTTGATAGAGGGTCCCCTAAGGAACATTTGTGCAAAATTATTTTTAAATCAGATAAGTACTTTTGGACAAGAAGATTTTTAGCAATTTTCACCTTTTCTGATGCCGCAACAACTAAAGTTCTACATGGAATTAAATTATGTGGACAACTTTGAAAGAGGACCACCTAAGGAACATTCCTATGAAAAATTGTGTTAAAAATTGGTCCATTGGTTTTGGAGGATAAGTGGTTTGTATAGGAAAAGGTGATCGGACGGACAAAGAGACAATCGGAACGCTGGACGAAAAGTAATCACAATAGCTCACATCGCACACTCAGGTGAGATAAAACAATACATTGAAGACAACGCCAAACACTCAATCTTGCAGAGAGGAATATTATAATTGAACTAATTGTTGTGAAATTGGGATTTTTTAACTAAAAAAGACAACGACACATATATGCCAGTAGACTAGAACTTTTAAAGAAATCAATAGCAGAATACGACCGACAATTCTTATTAATTAAACAATCTGTTAAACCGTGTATTGCCGTAACTGTTCGAACATAAAATTACCCCAGCTAGAGTAAACAAAATAAACATAAATTGGACTTTGAATAATTTAGAAAGCGCTAATCATATTTTGGCCCAACATCCATCCACCACCAGTTCCACATCTAAAGCATACGAAGCCATTCCTATTCAAAATTTCAAGTAACCCTCACACCAGCAGATAAAAAACATATTGGTATTCGGTTCGGACGAAGAACAGTGGTTTACCATCAGCGTCTCATCTCTTGTGTA
>JASEVX010000001.1:162644250-162713373 GCA_031761405.1 Serripes groenlandicus | reverse complement strand
ACAATATCGCGTGAAAGTAGCAGTACCCAAGCTATATTAGACACGTCATTTGTGTTGGTTGAACATGATTAAATTAGCCTGTATGGATCTAAGCATCTAGGCCGGCCGCGTTTCATTTTGACTGTAGCCATTTTTGTCAGAGAAGTCAGTTTGTCATCAACCTGAAATACTGCTCGAGTCATAGAATGGAATGTATTTTTGCCGTCAATTAGTTCTGTATTCAGATCGACGTTCTCTGACCCTTCTTGAATGAAACCTCCCCCTAACATTCGAGGACATATTCCATTTGGGTATGACCCGTTTTGAGATCTGATAATTTCGTGATTTCCACAAGTCGCCAGAAACTTTCTCACATCAACGTACGACGCGCAAGAGCGATGTGAATGTAAAGTTTAAATAAGATTTTTCGAACCATATTCATGATGCAGCTGAAGGTCCAATACTAAAGTAAAAGTGAACTGGTTTGTATAAAGGAATATCATACACTCACCTATAGCAATATATGTCCGTACTGATTAATTTGAGAGTTCTTAGTAATTATCTTCCATGTGAAAACAATTGTCATCTACTAACCAGGCAAGACAATAAATCAAAGAGCTACGACTAAATTGTGATGCTGTAGAGATGGAAACGTCTGATGCAAATGGATAGTAATCATTTGAAACTTCCAACGATTCAAATCTTCTTCTCATTTGTTTTGAAGTATCGTGAAGGGTCTGATCCTCTTGGGGAATGGCAGCGCGAATAGCCTCGAAAACACTGATCAAGCTACTGGAAATCATGTTTAATATACCCTGTCTTCTTTTAGTGTGTACAGCCATGGAATCACCTAGGTGATTTTCTAGTTTGCGTTGCAGTTTAGCAGTTGTATAATTGCTCTCAATTTCTTCTTTTCTGGAAGAACGGATCGAACAATACGTTTCTAGCAAAAACGACATTGAAAATGTATTTTTTGTCACAAACAGATCATCGTGTAGCATTTTTTTTTTCACAAACAGATCATCGTGTAGACTGTGAGTCTATGACAAGCAAAACCATGCTCAGACTCATGCGAGGCATCAGGACCAGGTTACTTCTGTAAATTCAGCATATAGTTAGCAATACGTATACTGAATGATACGACGCCTTTTCATTGAAATTATTTATGGAGAGTAAACTAACCATTTCATAGTGCGGCATTTAAAATACCATCGACACTCCATATTGATTGCTTATCTCGTTTATAAGATTTTTGTCTGCAGAAAAAGCATGGCGACTAGTCTAATGTTAATGCCATGGAGCGTGTCTTAAAGCAAGTTGATTCAACAACGGAACGTCCAACACAGACTGGTTTGCATTGGTCTTTTACAATTTGAAATGTTTCCAACTTTGACTATAGCATAGGCTTTAAAACACGAACTATGATAATTTATTTGATGTAATGCAATTACTCTGGTTGAATCGAATTCATCATTATCACATAAATTCTCTCTGGGAGTGTCAAAATGCCATTACATAAATATCATATGGCACCACACACAAATCATATGACACTACTAGTTTGGTTTCAAGTCTTACGCTCAAGTCTTTGTCACAACGCGGAAACCAAACTATGAAAATAACGTCACGTCAGCGGTTTGACGTCATAACGTTAGTCACTTTGGCGCCAAAACCGGTAAGTTTCATGTAGAAATCTGGTAAACGTTAGTACATTATTTTGAAATACGCCTCATAAATCACTTTATGTGATACAAAGAGTATCTCATTTGTGTTTATTTATTATCCCTTTTAATAAACTAGTTAACTAAGCTCGCCAAGGCTCGCAGCACATCATCTTAGTTAACTCGTTTAATAAAAGTGATAATAAATAAGCACTCATGAAATATCATCTATTTAAGGAATGGAAATGCGAACATGTATATATAGTGACTATGTACATCCCATTTGAAAGGCCCCTAACACACTGTAGTTGCGTAACATAGTTGTTTTACTAGCCAGATACACGTAGCCAGTGACGTTATCGATAAGATAACAGTTACGCAGGAAATGCAGGTTAAAGGTTGATTCATATATATACTTTAGCAGACACGTAAACTTGAAAAATGTCACATTCATTAAAATAACACTAAATTAATTCAAAAAAGTATTTTCATACGAATCTTAGTTTTTCGTTAAATAAAAGCTGATACATTGGTGTTTCATTTCATAGCACAATTTTGCTAAAACAATCATTATGGAATTATTCACAACCCTACCCGGGTTAAAAAAATGAAAATTAAAAAACTTGGAAAGCCTCCTTTTTTCACGATTTTACAAAAGACTGCTCCATGAGAAAACTCTACGACAGGGCTAAATTAAAAATAATGTTTAATTTATCCATATGTGGATTTTCAGCCGTGAGGTAGGTCGGTCCATTAAACTCTCAAAATAAGCGATTTTTTTCTTGATTTGTCACTGTACTAATAGCGTTAATTTAAGGCGGTATGAAATACCCGTAATGCTTCACTAGAACGACATTTCAGGCATTACATTAGGCTCCTTAGAAAAACCTTAAGACAAGTCATATAAATGTAAATGTAATTAATTTATACATTAAAATAAGCGGGTATGGGGTGATTCATTGAATGGGGGTTTAACGTCGTTTTCAACAATTTTTCAGTCATATCACGGCGGCCAGTTCACCTACTCATATGTTTCTTGGCTTTCTCACACCAGTACTTAATACAACTTTCTTTCCAATCAATTTGCTGCTTTTCCACATAGACGGATATCCCATTAGTGGAAGACGAATGACGCTTGTCACAATAACTTTTTTCAAACGTCGGAAAGAATGTTGGCCTAGCTGGGGCTCGAACTCAGAACTCCTGGATTGACAGCCCTCGTCGCTACAGATTGAGTTACCGGGGCTCGACGGGTATGGAGTAAATACACATATGACTTACCTGTACCACTAGTCAATCAAGTAATTAATTTGTTAATTCATAAATAATAACTGTAACGAAAAAACAGGTGATATTACCTACGGCGGGTATTGGGTGAATACACCTGTGACTTACCTGTACAACTAGTCAATCAACTAATTAATTAGTTAATTAATTAATTAAAAATTACTGTAACGAAAAGACAGGTGATATTACCTACCCACTATAACTCAACATTACACTTGTACTGCTTACATGAAATTGGGGTTAATGGTCTAACACCTACATTGACATTCCTGCCCATCTCTTCATTCCTCAATCAATCAACCTATTTTATAATTTTACATAAGTAAAAAAAAACGAAAGACATGGAATTCATATGTATATAAAATTCAACAGGTGTTCATAGTAGTGTTGGGGTAGGGCGTCTAGACGCCTTCTATGAATATATTTACTTAATCAAATCAATCCATCTACAGTATTAGTTTTTACACAAAACAATTTTTTTCAAGAAATGTTTTATAATTGTTAGTTATGATATATTCTCTATCTATATATCATAAATTGTCTAGCCCTGGCTGTAGGTTTGAGTGTCCGGAAGGCTCAAACTTAGGTACACTGTTGGACCGATTTTAGCCACTTTCTGTTAGTTTGTGGTGTCCATCTGTCCGTCCGAAATTCATAAAATGTCTGTGAACATCTTTTTGGACCTTAAATTGACTATCCAAGCTATTTCAATTCTGTAGTTCTCTCTTGTAACTGAATTATATATAAACATTCATTTAGGAGAAAGTACAGAGGTGTGATACCGAAATGTTATCTACATGAGGGCATTCACCATCATTTTCATCTCTCACACGTGTCATCATTTCTACACAAAGCAGCTTCATACGTAAGAATCGATCCATCTCAGACCCACATTGGAGACTCTGTTCTAACTTTGATGTTCTTTGATGAGAATGTATTGGTCGATGGGATCGCAGGTAGCACTTTGATCAATAGTAGGTATTCTTTAATCCAAAATTGTACCTATGTTGTTTAAAGGTATCGTCTCAGGTTATATCATTCAAGTAAATTTGCTAAAAAAATCATTTGTCCATCTCAGTATGTTCATAATCAGTCAGTTCTGGGAAACATTGCCCTTCCCATATACTCATACTCACAATATGTTCTGGGACAGCTGGTCCCTTTCCCTATGTTCATACTCACAGTGGGTTCTGGGAAATCTGATCCCTCCCCTATACTCAAAGTCAGTTCTGGGACACCTTTTATCTCCCCTATACTCGGTCAGTCGGTTCTGGGACACATTGCCCTTCCCATATATTCATATTCACAATCTGTTCTGGAACACATTGTCCCGTCCCCTATGTTCATATTCACAGTGGGTTCTGGGATATCTAATCCCTCCCCTATACTCATTGTCACAGTCTGTTCTGGGACACCTGGTCCCTCCCCTATACTCATAGTCAGTCAGTTCTGGGACATCTGGTCCCGTCTATATACTGACTATCACAGGCAGTTCTAGGATACCTGGGCCCTTTTTCTATACTCATAGTCAGTCAGTAATTGGACACATGGTCCTTACGTATACTCATGTTCAAAATCGGTTCTGGGACACCTGGTCCCTTCTATATTATCATACTGACAGTCGGTTCTGGGACACGAACTCACAGTCGCAGTCAGTTCTTGGAAACCATGTTCCATCCCTTATAACTCAAAGCCAGTTTTTGGACACCTGGCCCCTACCATATACTCATAGCCGCAGTCGGTTCTGGGACACTTAGACCGTCACTTCCCCTATGTTCATACTTAAAGTCAGTTATGGGACGGACACCTGGTCCCTTCCCTTATACTCTAAGTCGGTTCTGGGAAACCTGGTCCCTACAGTCTACTCAAAGTTGCAGTAGTTTTGGGACACCTGCCCTCTTCCTCTATATTCAGTAAGTCAGTTGGAAACCTGGTCCATTTTCTTATGTACATACTCAGTCAGTTCTTGGACATTTGGTCCCTTTTTCTATATTTATAGTTTCAGTCAGTCACCTGGTCCCTTTTCCTATGTTCATATTCTAGGTCAGTTCTCACAGTTGGTTCTAGGACAACTTGTCCAGTGCTGCGTTAACGTACACTTTAATCTTTGATGGTAATAATCATGAGAAAATATTTTTTGTTTCTAAGAAGAAGAAAATTACACGACAGGGTTATACATCTTTCTTTCCGAAAAGATATTGTTGCGTGTATAGACACTTAGTAAAATGGGACGATCTATTGCATCTGTATGCCGGGCTCTATTTCAATCTGTAATGATTGTCAAGGGTATTTTCAGCTGTTACCACGTCACGTGCTCTTTGAAACACTATAACTCTCTAATTAAGTTTGTACCATATATTATGGCCAAAAATGTATATAAGGATATATTTATATTATTTTTTAAACAAGAATATAACGCAAAGTAATTTTCATATATAATCTTTATTTCTTCCAATATATGAAGATCTTACAAAGATGATCACTATGATTAACAAACAAAAAATAACAAAACGGAAAGGTTATACACACAAATTAAATATATCTTTAAATAACCATACTTAGATCAGAGCCAATGCCCATCATCTGATAGAAAGGATTGAACACATCTCTGGAACAAAATAAGTGCCCGGAAGAAGATTTCAAGGGGAGTTTATATACTTCAGGTGTAAGAATTGCAGGAAATGAGAATGTGCAGCATTTCTGATGTGGTACATTGATTAATTGATTGGGATTTAACGCCGTTTTTAACATTTTCTCAGTCATATCATGGCGGCCAGTTCAGCTACTCATGTGTTTCCTGGTTGTGTCACACCAGTACTGCACACAACAATATTTTCAACTGGCTTCTTTTCCACATAAACTTAGTATATTGGTGGAAGACGAATGACGCATGTCGCATTGACTTTTGTCAAACGTCGCAAAGAAAGTTGGCCGAGCCGGGATTCTAACTCACACCCCCTGGATTGACAGCCCGCGTCGCTACCGACTGAGCTACCGTTGATGTGGTACAAGATGATTATATATAAATACAAATGCTTATCTATCCCCTCAAAAGCAGATTCCCGTTATAACCACACTCCTCAAATAACTCCATTATTTAATAAGTGTAGGCAAGAAGAATTCAGTAGATGAGAGGCGAAAGACAAACATATGTCCACTTTCACTAAAGGAGATTCAATGTGTCCAACCGAGGCGCTCTAAACAGTTCTTATAGCTATCGTATACACATAGGAAGTGCACTATATATATATATGGAGAACCATGCAATAACACAGGTGTATATGCAACTGCATATCCCTACACGGTACAAAGTACAACACAGAATTTAACATAAATGTACATAAAATGGGAGTTCGCATATCCAATTGACAATATAAGTTATATACTGTACATAATTGACAAAGTTACATCCATGCGTCATAGAATCAAAGTACTGAAAGTACTGAAGGTAGAATTGCGATCGTTTAAGAAGAGATACAGAAGTGCATATATGAATATTTATTTTAAATAAATCCCCACCATCATATTTTACCCTTGACTTGATGTTTAAAAAGAAAATTGAAATCCTGGACGCAACATGGTGCATTCTGGTGACTTCTGAGGGTGTTTTCAAAATGTTGAGGGAAGGCTTTCTTATGTCATATTTAACAAGAAACTGCTGAAGACTGTAAAGCCTGATTGTCGGCAATTTGACCTTGAAAATTGACAAACCAAGGTCAAGGTCAAAGTAACCATATAAATCAATAGAACTTGTTACTGGTAACCTTCAGGCAAAGTTTCAAGTGTGTAACCCTTTCCAGTGCTGAGATTTTGCCTCAACCTGAAACTTTAACCAAAATAATGACGAACAGACACACGGAGAGACAGACATCGCCAATCTATAGACCGGAATTGCTAGAGCAATCCGGCCAAAAATAAAAAAAAATCATCAATTTTAGCAGTAAAATCCTGCAAAGAAGTAATGAATTGAGAGAAAAAATGTGCTGAGAGGTCCATAATTTCAAACTTGCTAAGATTTGGTCTGTGCAATGAATGTACAAATTGAAAAATGTATTGTTGACATGTATTTTCTACACCATCACTGTAATGTTGTTTATCATAAATAAAATTATTCCTTTTTTTAAATAAACTTTTAATCAAAATGTGTGTCTCAGTGTTGTCTTCTTCAGCAGTTTGACAGAAACAAAGCCTAAATCTGAAATTGTGTCAATGTGTTATTTGTCAACTCTGTCCCATAAGTTTTGCTTGTGATTTGAACTGTCATAAAAAAAGCACGGAAAGGGACAACTTTCCCAACTTTGATTAAATATGTTTTCAATTAAATTGTAAAAAATCTTTTTCTTGTTTTTTGAAAGTTTTGTCATTATTATTTAAGACGGACATTATATACTAGAATAGCCAACTGACTATCATTTGAAAAAAAGTGTTTCTTATTTAAACCTTTAAAATTCCCACTTGCATACGTAATTGCAGCCGACGACTTTTGAAAACATTGATGCAGAAGAAGAAATTGCTCATAACAAGCTTTCTCCTTTTGCAACAATGTTTTCAACTATATTCAATGATTACACTTCCAATAAATGTGATTTTCTGTATCTTTGCTCAGATTTTGTTTAATTCGTCTGCTGCAGAGTTTTTATATTGTGGGTTGGGTTGTGATTTGTTAAAGGGCAAGCAGGATTGGGAATTGAGTGTTGCACTTATCCTAATGAAACACTCGCCTGCCTGTGCAGTTTTAGCTTAACTTAACTTGTTAATGTTCTTTCCATCATCAACTTAGTCATCTGTTAGTAATCAACTCTATGAACGATATAATCGCGTCAAAATCTTGAATCGCGTCAAAATCATAACGAACAAACTGTCAAAATCTAATTTTGAACTGTGTAATACAAATTTAGAATAAAAGGATGAATCAGTTATGTTGTAACAACCAATATCCGCGGGTCATTTACCTGATTTTGGCCGAAAGAAATGATCGATTTGTTGCAAGATTTATTCGTTATTCGTTCTGCCTATTATAATCAAAGTATTCTAAACGCTTTATAAACAAGTGATTTAAAGCGCTCAAATCGTTTGATGAAATGTGTTTCTTTAGACGCGGACCTTGTCGAAAGCACCTATCCAAAATGTCATCGTTGTCGAAGGAATAGATGGACTGAGAGAAAGAGAAAGAAAAGGCTTAGCAATGCATACTATCTTTATGAATAAGGACATGTACGAATATGTATGGACTAGCGCCTAGAATTTCGTACTAGCCGATCCTTCATTCCACTCGCTTATGCTAGCGGGCGAGTGGATGTTTACATCTCTGCCGAGAGGGAAAAAGGGTTACAATTTACAAATGGTAATTGCGCGGTGCAGTTCTATATTGGCGTAGTGATATCTAAATAATTGTGTACACTTTAAATATGATATTTACACTTACAAGACTTGTTATTTTCTATTATAAGCTTGAATAATCGGATTTTTTTCGTTACTCTATGTTTGCTTTTGTTAGCATTCGTAAATTAGTCAAACCAAAAATTGCACTTAATTGTTGGTGGTGAAGGGCATATACATCACGTGACTTCAAACTCACTATGACTATGGCAGCCTCTGCGCATGCGCAAGTCTACCAATAAGAAATATTTTGTGAGAATATGTCTCAAATATATGCCTGTTTATCGGTCGTGTACGTCAAAACGCTTTCCCCCAGTTCGTGACCTAGTTTCATATTGCCAAGATATAAAGGGAAGTAACCGGAAGTGAAATGTAAACTTTGAAAAGTGACGAGTTATGCAGACAAAAAATATCGCTCGAAAAAAGTATTTTTTACGTCACGAAACGAGTGCATGGGCCGAATGTAGGGGAAAGCAAGATGATATAGAAATGCTTTATTTCTCTCAAATGCAGTGGATTAAAACATGCACTAAAGCTTTGCCATTTTTTTTATTCACTTTCTTCGATGTTACAACGACTCGATCTTGACACGAGGTCAACATTTCGAAAGATGCTCAAACACCTTATATTACAGATAGCTAGCTAGTATTACACACTTAAATGATTAAATACATGTGATATTAAATGTTTATTTGGCTTGAAACAAATAAAGAAAAGAACAAACTCTGATAAACAATAATTTTAGAAATGAAGAAATTATGGTCTTTCGCACCCAATTAATTTCATACTTGCCACCTTTTAAATAGTAATGGGACTCGCAACTGGCATTTCACTTGCGCCATACATATATTGTATTCATCAATGATTTAAATAAATAATTTAGCTGATAAGTTGTTTCACTTTTTAAACATATGAGGATAAGTTTTAACATCTGTGAAATACTTATCATAATTATTATTAAAAAGGAGGAAGTTCATGTCTTCAGCAATTTAACCGTTTCTCAATGTTTTAAACGTTTAAAGGTCTTCATTTTTGCTCAAGACATGGACAGGGTTAACTAGCTTTTTATTGCATGTAGATTTAAATCCCAAACTGTATTTACTGTGGTTTTATTGACAAATCCAAAAAATCCAAAAGAAATCCTGAAATTCGTATGTGGTTTTTCGAAAATTCCTGGAATTAGTCCTTAATGAAAACATTATGTGTATGTTTAGACTAATGAACGTCAAGAATACATGTGTGTTAAAAATAAATCAATGCAGTCTTTTCCGGCGACATTGATGCCTTGCATCAACTTTCTCTTGTATAAAATATATATACAATGTACCGTATATTGTACGTAATTAATGAGCCGGTCCGAAGCTATAACACTTTGAAAACGTTCTCTGTGCTTAGAAATGAACCCTTACTTTAAATAAGACTTCTGATTGGTCAATTTCGAGAATAAATTTGTTTCTGTCCAATCAGATACTTGAGCACAAATTCTGAGTACAGATTAAACTTTTACAGTTTTGGAGCCCGATTTCAGTACATGTAATCATCACGTTTAATCAGGTTTATCTTGTTATAATAGTAAAGACACAATTAGTGTAGCCGTAACCTTCAACTTATAGAATGGAAGTATACATTATTAATTATTCAACAAATGTTAAAAGGTCTTGTTTTATACTTGAATCAAAACTTAATTAATGAAACAATTAACACAAATCTATACAATGCGATTATTATAGTGCCTGGTCGTGAAACGTGGACGACGTATGAACAGGCCTAATGGATGTTTGTTATCATGCACTTAAAGTGGACATACAACCGATTCAACATGTCGTAAATAGTGCACGAATTTGAAATTAAGCATAACAGTAATCCATTCATCATTAAAATAAAATATATAGGCTTAGTTATTATGCTTTTATAAGGCTTTAAACGTAATGTTTAATGTTGTAATGTTTCATATCTGTGTATCATGATCATAAACCGTTTGAATCGATTTACATACATTCATTGTGCAATCCTCAGTTCTATATCACGCATATTCTTCGGAAAAAAGACTCAAACATTATCCTCCGAGTCAATCAAATTCGGATAGACGACACATTCGCTGTAGTATTTTTACGCTTTGATTCGAAATGGCATGTATTGAAGATTGTATTGATGTTACAATTACTCACATTCGTTATATAACATACATTCATTTTGCAATCCGTAATTAAATATTACGCTTATTCTTCGGAAATAAAGAGTCAAACAATATCTCCGAGCCAATCAAATTCGGATAATGCAATGTAATATTGTTTACGTGTTGATTTGAATTGTGATATATTGAAGACTGTATTGATGTAACAATTACTAAACATACGTTACATAATAACATGCATTCGTTGTGCATTCCGTAATTTTTTATCACGCATACTCTTCGGAAAAAAGAGTCAACTATTATCTCCGAGCCAATCAAATTTGTATAGACGACGAAATGCGTTGTAGTATTTTGACGCGTTGATTTGAATTGTCATGTATCGAAAACAGTATTGATGTTACAATTACCCGAGATAACCCAGACATACTGTGCCATTTATCATCGTAGACAACCGCCATCACGTTAACTCTTTCGCTGCAAAAGGCAATTAAATGCATTTACAAACAATGCAGATTCAGGTGAGACAGCTCGTGACGAGCTGTCTCTCCTGAAATATGCATTGTTTGCCACTTAGACATTGCATTTTACAAAATTTCACGTTGGATGAAAATTTTCAACATGGAAGAGGCGACATTGTTAAATTCGGCAGTGAAAGAGTTAATTGGAGCGAACACGACAGGTGATCGGACGGTAAACTATGATGAATTATATTCATACCTTTCTAGCAGCGCCGATATGGTGTAGTGGTAGAGCGTCCACCCCGAATGTTGGATGTCGCGGGTTCGATCCCCGGCCGGGTCATTCCACAGACAAAAAGGTAGTAAATGCTGCTCTCCTTTGTGATAAGGGTTGCGGGGTTATCGTTACGACTCTATAACTGTTGCAAGGATAAACGGACCAGCAGTAGTACCAGGAAACGACGTGATATAACTGAACAATTGTTGAAAGCGGCGTAAAACACCAATACAATCATAACTTAAGGTAGCGCCGAGATGGTAGGATGCTGCATTGTTTAACTATGTTTACTACTATACATCACAGCGATTTAGAATGAAAGCACAATGAATTGTCTACAATAAAAAGAGAAATATGTCACTACAAAACCAATCATTGTCGATGTTGAAAGAAATGGCGGCACTACAGCTGTTACAAAGTATTCCCTGTTGTTCCAATAAAACATAATATAAACACATTTTCCAAAATTGGAGTGAGTGATAATGATACAAGCATCATAGAGAGAATAATTATACTTCTCAGATTGCAAATAAATTAATTAATTGGTCATGATCATTAAAGCATGGAACATTGGAAGCAATAGCCACACGCCAAACAAAAACGGGTAAAAAAGCGTGGTTCTGTACGCGATCAAAATGAGACTTACACAGAGGAAAAATATATGTGCTCATCAACGTCAGATCACAAAGTTTCATAACACATATGCTACAAACATGTTCTTATAATTTAAAGTTAGGTAGGAGGAAAGGAGAAACCCCCTTTAATTAGCGCATACAGTGATGTTTAAGCAATGCAACACGCAGATATTCGACTGGTCTTTTTTTCTCTTGGCATGGATCCAGATTGTCTTTGATCCAGTTGATGTACTTGTTGACTTTGCGGAATAGGAAACTATAACTAGTGTGACACAAACAACTTTATTTGATGTTGGCATGCAACTACGAATTGATTAAGTCTCAAACATGACGTCGGAATACGCGTGAAACGTTTTTGATTGACATTCATTGCATCTTTATTTATAAAATAAACCCTATATAAATCATTGTTCATGTAATTTATAAGATTGATTGATTGATCAATTGTTTTGTGTTTTACGCCGATTTCAACAATTGTTCAGTTATATCACAGCGTTTCCTGGGTAAGTTACCGGTACTACTGGTATATTTACCCTGAAACCATCCAGTCAGTAATAATGCTAACCCCGCAACCTTGAGCGCCAAGAAGGGCAGCCATTACTACCATTTTAAAGTCTTTGGTGTGCTCCTGCGGAGGATCGAACCCGCGACATCCAACACCCTGTAAATTATAAAAGCACAAGTTCAGGAACCCAAACCACGTTCCATTTTCAACGTTTATTTAACTGACTTAGATTGACATTCGGAACATCAGTTGAGAGAATGCATTGATACTAATCTGCTATACATATTCGCAGATCGCCTCGGTGGTAGAGCGTCCGCCTCGGTGCGGGGGGTCGAGGGTTCGATCCGCGGCCGGGTCATAGCAAAAACTTTAAAAGTGGTAGTAATGCCTGCTCTCCTTGGTGCTCAAGAGTATGGGTTTAGCATTACGACTGACTAGCTGGTGTCTGGATAAATGGGCCAGAAGTACTGGTAACTTACCCAGGAAACGCCATGATATAACTGAAACAATTTTGAAAGCGGCATAAAGCACCAAACAATCTATACAGGTTCACGTAAGCTGGTGATCGCACCTTTTAGTTGAGCTCTTGAAATATTACTCATAGGGTATTCGATACCAGTGTCGCGCGAGATCAACTCATCTGCGAATTTTGATCTTACTCTGTTCTGTTCGCCAATACGACATAGACGTTTTAAAAAATTGATGAACAGTTTGCATTTGAATCAGATGATGCAAATGCAAATGCAAAGGATGATTGAATAAGTATCGCCCATTAAACAAATTTATGTGAATAAAATACATTTTGTAACCATTTAACTCAACACAAATGCACTCATGTTGTCGATTTCTTTTATTATTCAGGTCAGTTAGAAAAATGGTCTATATTTAGAAATCAGTTGATCAACACAGTATCAACAAATGCAAGATTTATTTGTTTATTTATCATAAAATAAAAGATATTTTAACGTTGAACAATCATGGGGAAATGAAGACTGTATGAAGTACTACAGTTTTTTCTTATTGCTCGAAGATTCTAGAAAAATCCTGAATAAGCATGACTGAAACAAGTTGACAATAAATCATGCTTTTGCGTTCCGATTACACACTTGATAGATATCCGAAAAAACATAGCAATTGATTGGCAAAAGCTTTTGCAAAACTAGATTCAATTAAGCAATCTGTCAGGTTGACTGTAATTAATCGGTAAAGTGCCGTTACTATTTACGAAGCACATGTCATCTATACCCTACTATTTCCAGATGTTTTCTACATGATTATTAATGTTATATATGGAACAACATTTCAGAAGGGTCATCCTTTCAAAAGAGCGTTTTGATTCAATGCGATTATCACCCGAAACAGAAAATAGTTTACAAATAATATCAAATTGCAATGAAACATACGGATAGGATAGTATGTTGGCATATTACTGCCGTAAGATAACATGTTAAGGTTTGCGAATTACACTTAATAAGTAACATAATAACTGGTTAACTAGACAATATTCATGTTACCTCTTAGTTAATATTCACACAACATAAAACTAAAAACAGGCTTGGAAGTGCCCCGAACAGCCACCTGTTACCTTTCCATTGTGTCCTGTACAACACTAATAGCTAGATAACCTGTTAATGTTGTACAATCATACAGCAGAAATATGCCACCAATGGGATTCACATACGTTTACAGATGACCCAGCAGAAGATAGGCACAATGATGGACTTCCTAGAGATAGAGTGTCTCAAGAACTATATGGAGCAATTCATCAGATTCATTTTTATATTTGCAGATAATATTGTATTGGCAGTTTGATGTATGCCACTATTTTCATTTATGTAGTGTTGGAATGTAAGCCAGTTATTCAAAAGACATACACTGTTTGAAATGACAAATTGACGCCATGTTCTAGAAAAATTTATCCTAGCGAATATATTGCAATTGTACTTAAAAGCTATTCCTGCTTATCCATAATAGCCTTTACAAATGTTTTCACCGCCTCGGTGGTGTCGTAGCATAGCGACCGCCTCGAGTCGCGAGTCATATCAAAGACTTTAAAAATGTAGTAATGGCTGCTTTCCTTGGCGCTCCGGGTTGCAGGTTTAGCATTTCAACTGATTGGGTGGTGTCAGGATAAACGGACCAGTAGTGCTGGTAACTTACCCAGGACCGCCGTAATATAACAGAACATGTGTTGAAAACAGCGTAAAACACCACACAACCAAACTCATTCAAATTGTTGATGCTTATTAAAAACGTATATACGATTTCTGCGACTAATTAGTGATCATTGCATGTGCAGATTTGACTTCGCAGATGAGACCGTGAATGATATATGCTTGATTTTCACGTAACCCACACGGCCCATGTGTAAGGAAAATAATCTTGTACATGGCTATCCGTGCATCGTACCACGTTTAATACATTAAACTATTTAAAACAACTTCCAACTGTTGTATGTTTGTGTAGTGTATGTTTGTGTAGCCAGTCTTGGCATGGAGACACATAGGGATACATTCTTCGTCTGTCTGCCCGCCTCCCTTTCACTAACTGACACATTGACATTAGACACATGTGTTCTTCCTTCTAACATCATTGTATAATCTGTCCGTCAATCTGTCCGTCCATCTGTCTGTTCGTCATTCCTTCACTTACGGACATATTGCCATGAACACCATTGTTCAATCTGTTAGTGTCGAGTTGTCCGTCCGTCTGTCTGCCCGCCTCCCTTTCCCTAACTTACATATTGCCATACGATAACGAAAATGTTATTGCAAAATCAGGCCTCCGGCCTATACACAATATGTTACAAAGACATATATACAAACAATTATCAATGTAATGCAATGACAGGTTATACCACACAATAAAACAACATGTTCAAATAGCAATATAAGAAAAGTTATTCTCAACGATGTTAGTATTTGTTTATACATATTTGAAGAAAAGAACAACAACAACACACCACCAACAACAACAACAACAACAGTACTATTATATGAAGCCATAAGGTTACATAACTTCCTGTAGCTTGCATTAGTAACATACGCTGTAGTTATATAGTTTACACGAATTTCATTGTACAGGGGACATTTCAGTACAAAATGAAACTCATTTTCAATGTCATTTTCACAGTATGCACACATTCTATCTTCTTTAAGTAGCATATAGTACCTTCCCTTTTCTATCAAAAAACACATAAACAGGACAATCTAAAAGAAGCCATGTATTTTCCAAATGTACCTATATCAATTATATTAAAGCAAGGTTCCTTGCCAAAATCTATGTTAAAATCTGTGTATGTACATAGTTTTCTGCTTTCTTACACAATCAGATCGAAAATTCGCATGTATTGATCTTTAAGTCGTTGGGTATAATTTAATATAAATAGTTTATCAGTTAGAACATTCTGTGCCTTCCATATATACCCATATCCAACTCTATATAAATGCGTCCTTACCTCAGATACCCAATTTCCATAACGTTAACCTACCGAGTCATAATATTTTAACATTTCATGGCATAACTTAGGAAGTCTATGAAGCCAATAATGTATACATATTTTGGAAGCATTGCTATATATCGGGAATCTGCCAAGATCACCCATTATTGTCTTGTTGCAAGTCTATTCATTAACATTTAACAATCTCTTACAAGCACTTATCTGCATATGTTCGATACTTTGAATTTCCTGTAAGCCCCAAATCTCGGAACCGTAAAGCTTTTGAGTCAAACACTTTAAAGAATGTATTGATTGGCAGGTACGATGAAAACATGTGTGTCAGTGCTCGTTTAGCCATTGCCTCAGCCATTTTATATAGTGACAGTCTACTTGTGAAATAAACGGCCACATACGTAAAACTATTCACCACATCTACAGGTCTGCCCCTGTTTGTCCATTTTTCATTTCATGATAAGGAACTGCCATTTTTAAAAACTAATACCTTTGTTTTGCCAATGTTAACCCCTAACACAAACTGTTTGAAGACGATTCAATTGATCTTACACACCCCATATTGTATCAGCTTTAAGGGCAATATGGTCTTCAAACATCAAAAGAAAAAAGTCAGTAACACCAGGATACAGTTGAACACTTCTTACATAAATCTGCAATTCATTCATAAAAAGGACAAACGATTTAGGACTGAGTTTACAGCCCTGTCTTAAGCCTACTGAACATGAAAATAGATCTGACAATAAATTACCACTTCTAACACATACCTTTACTAAACTATATATAGAAGTTATAGACGTTAACAATTTACATTTGATACCATTTTTACGTATGATTTCAAACAGGGTGGATCTATCCACTGAATCGAATGCATTCTGGAAATCAACAAAGGCGATGAAGTACACGGCTCTAAATCCGGACTGCGCCTCACTTATTTTTCTATACGCCTTTGAATAAAATGTCACTCTTTTAATCAATATGAATATATACGTTTTACTTACAACCTCTAACAATGCAATGCCCTCTATAATTACAAGGGCAGCTTTTGTTACCGTTTTTATACACAGGTATAATAATAGAATTTGCCCATTTTGTAGGGAACTCCCCATTTGTGAATAGACGATTAAAAACAGTCTTTATGCAAGGCAGTAGGGACTTAACACCATCTACAAAATGTTGCGGTAAAATATCTCCTGATGAAGATTGTTTACTGTTTAACTCGTCAATGCTTTGCATAATTTCATCACATTGTTCAATTTGTTAGTGGCGAGTTGTTTTATCCGTCTGTCTGCCCGTCATTTCACTTACTGACATATTGCAATGAAACACATGTGTTCCTTCGAACAGCATTGTTCAATCTGATAGTGGCGAGCTGTTTTATCCGTCTGTCTGTCCGTTTCCCTTGCCTTTATAGACATATATCGCCATGAGACAAATGTGTACCTTCGAACACCATTGTTCAATCTGTTGGGTTGTCCTGTATGTATGTATGTATGTTTGTATGTCCGTCCATCACCCTTTCACTATCTGACCCATTAGCACGAGATTCATGTGTTCCTTCGAACTTCAATTCCTTCAATCTATTAGTGGCGTTTTGTTTGTACGTAAACGGGATCTTTAGTGCATTCAGATTTTATGTGCCTAATTCATTAGTCGTTAGGTGGTTGTTGACTCTTACAGATATCTGAACGATATGCTAACATTATTGCTAGCAGACAGGGGCGTAGCTTGGCAATAATCAATGTGTAGGCCGCCTCGTGAGAAAATCAACATTATGGACTCAGCGTAAAGTATCGACCGGATCAGCCTAAGCATGCCACACAGGCGTGCCCGGATATACACTTTTCGCCTCCTGTGGATTTTCTGTTTCAGGTATCACCACTCTATTTATCCTCCCTTAGACGGACTGTGTCGGCCGGATCAGTCTGCGCTGACAGCGCAGGCTGATCTGGTCGATATATTACGCAGATGTGTATTGCCGCAGCTGCATGTGGAGTATTTTAGAAAAAAATGTGTAGGCACGTGCCAACAGTGCCTACAGGGAGCTACGCCTCTGGCAGAGAACATTAGTCGGGCAACAACCTTATATTGAACCGTGTAGGCCGCCTCGTGAGAAAATCAACATTATGGACTCAGCGTAAAGTATCGACCGGATCAGCCTAAGCATGCCACACAGGCGTGCCCGGATATACACTTTTCGCCTCCTGTGGATTTTCTGTTTCAGGTATCACCACTCTATTTATCCTCCCTTAGACGGACTGTGTCGGCCGGATCAGTCTGCGCTGACAGCGCAGGCTGATCTGGTCGATATATTACGCAGATGTGTATTGCCGCAGCTGCATGTGGAGTATTTTAGAAAAAAATGTGTAGGCACGTGCCAACAGTGCCTACAGGGAGCTACGCCTCTGGCAGAGAACATTAGTCGGGCAACAACCTTATATTGAACACTCTTTTATGTACATGTGCATAAACCAATTGATTATATTTCAAAAATAAAGACATGTCGATAGAAAGTAATTACAATAGTAATATGGTTTATTTCTTTAAGGATTGTGTGTATGTTACACATACAAATGACCGTGGCTCTTTAACGTAACTATTACACGTTTGGAAAATTACCTGCATGAGCATTCGTGCTAAAGATTAGTCAGATCAGTGATTGATCTTGATGTACACTGATCGTAAAATCACCAAGGCTGATCTTCGCAGAGCGCCACTCTATTTTATTTTGTTTCAATCTCATATTTACGGTAGTTTCCAATTTGAAAAAGGGTAGTATTAATTATATTCAATATTATATGAAAAACAGATCGCGGACACTTGCTTATATAAATCGAACAACTGCACTCCCGCATACTCACACATACAACACATCTGCAGTATACGACTTTGAAAAGGTCAATGCAAAAACACGGCAAATCTATATTAGTAATACTAATAAAAAAAGCTTAAAACATTGTGGAAAAATGACGAATTGGTAGTTTTGAGCAATTACCACTTTTGTCACAATGTTTTCAAGGGCCGTCTGCTACAGAGGAGTTAGAAAACGTCTATATGCGAGAAAATTGTGAAACTATATATGTTGTTATATATAGGGACACTCGATTATACGAACATTCTCAAATGTATAAGCACCAACCTAATTTAGTTCAAATCGTCCTTATATTCACGTGTCCGAGGTCAATTAATTTTCACAATATCTGTATATATATTACAAAAACATTGAAACCTTCCCATTTAAGGATGCATTTTGAAACATCTGTATCGATCGAGTTTTGAAAACATTATGACAATGAGGAATTATTCTAATGAGCAAATTTCTCAAACTGTTTGAAACTCTATTCTATTATTATACTTTTCCTTTATCGAGATTTTCAATAATTTGCCAAGATGATTTCAAAGTCGTCTGTTTCAGGGTTGTCATATGAGGGAACAGGTTATCCTACTTGTAATAAGGACCATGCATAGCAAACATATTACAAGCCATGACCTTCCTGGTAGACGCATTTCAAAACTGGAAAAAGGAATGCCATTTGTACCTACAAAAAGACCACTTACAATATATGTGTAACCAAACACGTGATTCCTTAAATGACGGTGTTTAATATGGAGACGGTCTTTAAGAGTTATGAGCTCTTTTGAATGATCTATCATATAAGGATACAAATTTATATGTAGAATGAGTACCTTCACTTTTTTGTTAACACTTTTCCCAATTATAAACGCTTTCTGACGCTTCTACAGCAGACGACTATTGATTACATTATGACAGAAATAGATCTTGCTCGAAATAGGCATTGTTTTCTTTTACCACAATATTCATAACTTTTTTAAGTAATGTATTTACCTACAGTCATTTATAGAGATTTTCCGTGTTTTTGCCTTATCCATTTCAAAATTGTCTTCTGCAGATTCGTTGTATGTGGGAAAGGGTTAAGTGAGAAAGTAACGAACTTATGTATTACTTACAAACTCTTTTCTAACCCACATTTACCGCTTCTGTGGTGTAGTGGTAGAGCGTCCGCCTCGTGTCCGGGAGGTCGCCGGTTCGGGCCCCGACCTGATCATACCAAATACTTTACAAATGGTAGTAACGGCTGCTCTCCTTTGCGCTCAGGGTTGCGGAGTTAGCAATACGACTGACTTACTGGTGTCAGGATAAATGGATCAGCAGTACTGGTAACTTACCCAGGAATCGCCGTGATATAACTGAAACATTGCTGAAAACGGTGCTAAACATTAAAACATATTAATCTTACCCACATTCACGACAAACGTGCAATACATCCCCATTGTTTTTCTGATTTATATTGTTGCCATTTTACGAATCCATAAATACAATTGACAGACAAACATGCGATAATATCAAGTTTACGTTTTCATACAGTTGTTACAATGATGAATGATATCTCATATTATGTCTGCCTTATCTAACGGTAATTGTTTTATCAATAGTCAGATATACGCCACGTAAAAAATTGGCGTAATCATTTCACAGATGAGGAAGGCTCAGACAAACATGTGCTGATCACATTCCTTGCTTGCTTCCCAGATTGGTAATACATTATTTGAATCTCTATCTGTCTACACAGGCTAGTGAAAATACGTTTAAGCCTTTAGCTTGTCGTTTGTCAGGGTAGTCAGATCGAAAAGACTATTCACGTTCCCAGGGACATACGAGTATGCGATAATATCAAATTCTTGTACATACAGTACCACTCGTTCTGTACTCTCCTTTCTGTGCATATGCTTAACCCTTTCCAACATATAGACGCTTTTTGACGCCTCTGCCGCAGACGGCCTTTTGAAAACATAGTGACAAAAGAAGAAATTGCTCAAAACGAGCAAATTTCTCTTTTTGCCACAATGGTTTCCACTTTTAGTCATAGGTTATCCATTCAATTATAGAGATTTTCAATGTTTTGACAAAATGTGTTCAAAGTCGTCTGCTGCAGAACTGTCGTATGAGGGAAAGGGTTAACCCTTTCCGACATGCAGACGCACGTCAACGTCTCTGCATCAGGCGACTTCTGCGCACATTGTGGCAAAACGAAGACATTGCTCATATAGGTAGACATTTAGAAAAGGCGTAATGTAAGTGTATACGAGGTGTCATCCGAACATACAGGTATTTGTTGTTTGGCAAGCTGGTCAAAAGCGTCGACATATAAATCGAGAGCTTGTCGTGAAACGGTTGTAACACAAATTGGTATTTTTTTTACCAAGGTTAATCACGTCGCCATAAAGTCTTTATAAGCGTTAAATCATTTTCTTGGTAAACAATGGAAATTTAGGTGCCATTGCACGTTCTGAGAAATGGCACCTACATTTGCATTGTTTACAAAGAGTTCAAAATTGCCCCTAACCCAGGGTTTTCAAAATAAGTTTTTAGTTACAACCGTTTCACGCCAAGCCCTCGATATACATGTACGAGGTATTGTCAATGTTCTACTGCATTGTTTCCATCTTCAAATGAAGTACAATTCATTCTAGTATTATGTCATATAGCATAATTTTCTCTCATGTATGTATTTGTACATTGTATTTATTTAATTATGACGATGAAACATTTGTTCTTAAGTCAATAAATAAAATAACTCTTCTGTTCTGTTCAAAATAGTCTGCGTACATTGCGCCTGTACACTTATTTGGTGTATGTGATGTAGTTAATTATCATATCAAAATCGAGTTCATTCGACAAACATATTGAAATACATGTATATAAAAAATGTATCTTCATGGTATGTATGTAGTTAGTAAAATGACAAAATGACTGTTCCAGATATATAAGTAAAAATGACAAAATTAGTATTGCAGAACAACTTGTGATTTTAGTAAAAATGACAAAATGACTGTTCCAGATATAAAAGTAAAAATGACAAAATTAGTATTGTAGAACAGGTTGTGATTTTATTAAAAATGACAAAATTAGTATTGTAGAACAGATTGTGTTAATAGTAAAAATGACAAAATTGTATTGTAGAACAGATTGGGATTTTAGTACAAATGACAAAATGAGTGTTCTGGAACCGTTGTATTTATAGTAAAAAAAAAAAAAAAATGAGCGTTCTAGATTTAAGTAAAAATGACAATAGTAGTATTCTAGATTCAAGTAAAAATGACAATAGTAGTTTTCTAGATTAAAGTAAAAATGACAATATTAGTACTCTAGATTAAAGTAAAAATGACAAAAATAGTATTCTAGATGTAAATAAAAATGTCAAAAGAAGAATTCTAGAACATGGTGTGATTTTAGTAAAAATGACAAAAAAATGAATAGGTTATGATTTAAGTAAAAATGACAAAATGAGTATTATAAAACAGGTTGTGATTTTAGTAAATATGACAAAATTAGTGTTCTTAAACGTTGAGTTTATAGTAAAACAGTCAACATGAGTGTTCTAGAACAGGTTGTGATTATCGTAAAAAGACAAAAATGAGTGTTTTAGATTTAAGTAAAAATGACTAAATAAGTATTCTAGAACAGGTTGTGATTTAAGTAAAAATGACAAAATGAGTGTTCTTAAACCGCTGTGATTATATTAAAAAAGGCTAAATGAGTGTTTAAGATTTAAGTAAAAGTGACAAAATTAGTATTCTAGAACAGGTTGTGACTTCAGTAAAAATGAATAAATAAGTGTAATTATTGTAAAACATACATAACGAGGGTTCTAAAACAGTTTTGATTAAAGTAAAAATGCCAAAATAATTGTTCTAAAACAGGTTGTGATATTACAAATGATAATATTTATCTAAAATTTGATGAAACTGGATGTATGCCTTAATAATAGCTATCGTAATGCTGATGTCAAGATCAGGTGAATATTGTTGAGTAATAGATGGTGCAGGACGGTATTTTCCTTATACACACAATACACACAGACATTGCTTCTCTCTTGGTAGAGCTCAGTCGGTAGCAACGCGGGCTGTCAGGGGTTGTTCTTTCCGAAGATTGACAAAGTCAATGCGACATGCGTCATTCGTCTTCCACCAATGGGCTAAGTCTATGTGGAAAAGCAGCCAGTTGCTTGGAAAGATTGTTGTGTGAGTACTGCTGTGAGAAAACCAGGAAATGCATGAGAAGGTGAACTGGCCGCCGTGATATAACTGAGAAATTGTTAAAAACAGCGTTAAACCCCAATCAATCAATCAATCAATCTCTTGGTAGATAAGTTTTGACTTGTATAACGTTTGAAGTTAAATTAAACACATGCCATTGCAACAATCTAGCGTTACATCGATAAGGACCAACACTCGAACATTATTAGTGATAATGATGGTAATAATGACAGAATTAATCTGTTTATTTCTTAACATCATTTGACTGGACAGTCGATAAGGTTATCATCAATGCAGAACGTAGTATTGCCGATAGTTTTATTTGGTTTAACTCTTCAGCGCCGAATTGTATAAAGTAGACTATTCCATGTACAATGTCTCCATTTCTCATATAATAAGAGTTTTGGAATATTCTGATAGTTTAAAGGCAAACAGTGCTGATTTCAGGTGAGACAGCTCATTGTTAGGTGACTCACGTTTGCAAAATCCTCAATATTGTACAGTGTATTTATTTAATGATGACGATTGCCATTGGCGCTGAGAGAGTTAATGAACTCGCAGGTAAATATAGATTAAGAGACAGATACCGTGTCATCTACTTTAAGGTTTTAACTGGAGAGATTCGATATGACTTAAGATAGGGTTAGTTCTTGGTTAACGACTTATTCTTGAGTTTCGTCTCTTTGATAGAATGGTTTGACATTTTGTTCAGCCGAGCACAATGTGCTCAATGTGAACGATGTGATCATCCTGTATTCGATGTCAGTCGTCACCAATGCTTAAAACAGCGACCGGTCTATACAAAAGTAAATAAGCATATACACAAATAAACATTACGATATTGAGTCGTCCCGCGAGAAACCAACATCCTGGCATCTGCGTAATGCATCGACTAGATCAGTCTGCGCTGTCCGCGCAGACTGATCCAGCCGACACATTCCGTCTTAGGGGGATAGATGTATAGAGTAGTGATTCCTGAGCTGTCCGGGTTAGCCTGCGCGGCATGCTTAGGCTGATCCGGATCGATACTTTACGCAGAGACCACACTGTTGGTTTTCTCGCGGGACGGCTCATATGGTGTGAGGCCTATGTATTCAAGATTAAAAGGATTATCACTTATCTTCGTGTTGGTCCTAATTTTATTCGTGCGTTTAAATTAACTACATGTTTATTCATTTCATATATAGCCTAAAAAAACAATCATGTATTCTATTAATTCAGTAAGAGGTTTGGTTCTGAACAGACACAATTCCATCTTATTCTAGGAGGCAGGGACACTATATTACACCATAGTGTCCCTGTAGGAGGTAAACACTTTTGTGTGGAATTAAGTTGTTGCCTAACTGGGACATGATTTGTCTCCTAAAACCACGTTTTCGCATATCTACTAATTTGTTATTTAAACTGAAGACATACTGTTTATTGAATTGTAAAGACCGTATCTTAGTTTTAAGAAATTTAGACCAGACCCCTTTGCCTGTAAACAAATAATTATTAAAGTTTGTTGATAAATATTTAGCAATGTGTTATACATGTATTTCGGCAATAAAAGATGTTTACAGTTTGATTTGAAGCCATCTCTAGACCGATACTGAACTCATTTGTTTCATCATTCATTCAAACTAGAGTAGCAATAAAACATCTAACTCAACAAACACCTCACAAATAATTCATTTTAACCTTTTCAAAATAGCAGACCCTTTTGACGCATTAGCAGATGACGACTTTTGAAAACATTGTGACTAAAGGAGAGATTGCTCTTTTTTCAACAAATTATTCATTAAACATACTGTAATTGATAGAGAGTTTCCATATATCTACCTAGACGTTAGCTGCGGACGTGTTATTTCACCACTTTAATATTTTCTATTAAACGGAGAAAAAAATGATTTTAACACGAAAATAATATGTAAAATTGCTTTACGTGCTTTAAGTGATATTTGAAGACAATTATGTAATAGCTATTTCAAAAGTTGAAGATAAAGATGTCACTGATGTATGTCACACGGATGTCTCTGACTATCATGACTCCTATGATGTGTGGTCATGATAGGTACATGATACAAATTGTCATTTCTGTACAGCTTTGAGGAACCTTTGGCGAGGCCCATTCAATGAACGAACTTGGAACCTCCTGTTCTATGCTCTTATCACAGCACCAGAGAAGCTATTACATACACTATGAAAGAAGGACAGAAAGACAGGCTTATTTAACTACACCAAACATTCCAGTAACATAATAAATTAATAACTGTGTACCGACAGGAAATCAGCCGTCTTTATGACACAATTATTGAGGACGTATGTATGCATTATACCATTCCACGCCACGAGGTTGTTCTACGCAATGAAGCAGAATGTTTGTCACTTGTTACACGGTTTTCGAATTAGTCTCACAAACCCCGTCAGGCCATCGATCTGCGGGGGTATTGGAGCTGCTACGCGGGAAAACTGTCTCTCACTGGGACAGAGATTTAACCCCCTGTTTCCGACATACAATAATTCCCTAGCAGACGACTTTTAAAATTTATTGTGAAAAAAGTAGGAATTGCTCATAATGTGAAATTTCTGATTTTGCCACAATATTTTTAATTATTTTCAATATTTATACTTTCATTTATAGAGAGTTTCCCTATACTTGCTTAAATGTTTTCAAAGTCGTCTGCTGCTTATTTGTTGAACATATATGTAGGAAAGGGTTAAAGCATGCGTAAATCGTGAAACAAAATGCAGTGACCTCTGGCTTAGAAAAACGCTGATCCTAGGTAAAGAATTTGATCATATGTTATTGTATAAGCCAATAAAAGAGTGACGAACGAGTACATGCACGCAAACGCGAACGAAAGCAAGCTTAGAACGAAGATAGAGCATTATCCACCACCTATTTCTCCGGAACTTGTGGTATAAAGGTATTGTTGGCCAGATAAATGTTGAGAATATGGCGAGAATTGGGAATAATTGTTCTTACAATTGGCTATCCAATATCCTTACTTCTGTAAGTAGCCAGTCAAATGAACGTAGTCTATATCATTCGTAATATAAGTCATTATTTTCTTGCATTAATCTAGACAGTTGATCTTATTTTCTGATTCTTAATGATTAAACATATAAAAACATAACCATACACAAGTAATATATTTTTTACTTGAACATATAGTTAGTGATATGAAATAAAACATAACAATACACATTGCTCATCATGGACAAGTTATTTTTGCCAATATCATTTTCCAGATTTCATATCGAGGGCTTGGTGTGAAACAGTTGTAACTAAAATCGGTATTTTTTTACCAAGTTTAATCATTTCACCATAAGGTTTTTTTTATAAGCGTTAAATCATTTTTCTTGGTAAACAATGGAAATTTAGGTGCCATTGCTCGTTCTTAGCAACGACACCTACATTTGCATTGTTTACAAAAGGGTCAAAATTGCCCCAAAACCAAGGTTTTCAAAATAGGTTTTTAGTTACAACCGTTTCACGCCAAGCCCTCGATATGTAGTTGACATAGAGAAAAGCATTTTTATAAAGCTGACAGATACTATGATACTATACAGCATTATTACATAGACAAATGAAGAATGCAAAATATGAATAGATTACCTGATAAGCTAATTAAGGACTTTCAGATTGAAAATGTTTGAAAAAAAACTAAACACTTTAACCCTTTCCCACATACAGGAAATCTGCAGCAGACGTCTTTGAACATATGTTGTCAAAAAATAGAAGCGGAATAGAAGTTAAAAACATTTTTGTATCTATAATATTCAGCTAGGCTAAACCCTTTCCCTTTCTCAAATTTCAAAATAAAACTTCTAACATATTTTGTCAAAAAATAGAATATCTCTATAATTGAATGGATAACCTATGACTAAAAGTGGAAAACATTGTGGCAAAAGGAGAAATTGCTCGTTTTGAGCAATTTCTTCTTTTGTCACTTTGTTTTCAAAAAGCCGTCTGCTGCAGAGGCGTCAGAAAACGTCTATATGAGGGAAAGGGTTTAAATGGACTTGAGTTTTGAAATAGAACAGTTTTGGAAAGAGAAGAATTTGATAACCACATTTTCCTACACTTCTCTTTCAAAGGTCCGACTCTACAAACGAATCGACATTGAATTAAGCAGTGCATGGATTAAATAAGATCAATAAACAAGACAATAGGAACATTTTAAAATTAAATTTTCGCTCTAAGTAGATCTTCATTCGACAAAATTGAATTTCGATTAAACCGGATGTTAGTACACTTAATCAGAAGCGTTTCTGTGAATGCCATAACTATGAAGTATATTGAACGCTGTGGCAAAGTAAATAGTACAAGTTATTTGCTATGAGGGTTGACCAGGAATTTCTTGGTTATTTAGAATCATGGCAAGTTGATTGAAATGAAATGTCAATCCAATATTTCAAATCTTTAAATAACATTTCGACTTTATGGATAGAACTCTGTTCGAGAATTGAAGTACGAAACAACCTTTATTTCAGTCCATGTATATAATTATTTATGTTTTGTATTCAGATTAAATAATGCACAGACAAAACTATTTTGAGTATTATTTAGTCAAAGTTCCAATATCAAAATCTGATATTAAGTCTACTTTTATTCAAACAACAATGACTTTGCAAAACTATTTTGAGTATTAGTCAAAGTTCCAATATCAAAATCTGATATTAAGTTTACTATTCTTATTCAAACAACAAAGACTGCACGTAGGCTTTTTACTACGGTGGCACTGAGGTGATTATTTATATTGTGGCCACAACTTAGTAAATTGTGGTCACAACCTTTTACTGTAAAAGTATACTAACTGGTGTAAGTGTGTGTAAACTTCGAAAATATACACATATCAGTAATTAAACTCGTTCCTATACACATACCAGTTATTTACGAGTATTATTACTGGTATGCGCATATGTACGAAATTTACACACACTTACACCAGTTAGTTTACTTTTACAGTTAGACATACCAGTTAGTATACTCATATAGGTACACACACCAGTTAGTATACTCATATAGGTACACACACCAGTTAGTATACTCGTTCATATACATACACCAGTTAGTATATTCATATATATAAAGTTTATAAACATACACTTACTATACTTAGTATACTTGTACATATACACACACCAGTTAGTATACTAGTACATTTACATATACCAGTTAGTATACTCGTACAGATACACATACCAGTGAGTATACTCGTACATATACACATACCAGTAAGTATACTCTACCATTTATACACATTACTGTGTTATTACCATAAAGCAGCAAAGATGAAACGGCTGTTTTGATTCGCTAAATTGTGGCTACAACTTTTTTATCTTGTGGCCACAACTTAGTGAATTGTGGCAGAAAGATTTAACTAAATTTAATTTATTTCCAAAATCGGCGGTACTTCAAGTACTTTAACTAGCACAAATATACTGCCCCAGAACATTTTGATCAGCCCGCACGCCAACTCACAACCAGTGCTTCAATAAACAACTACAATGGACTGTTTTGAGTTTTTTATGAAATTAAATTTTAAATCAGCCGTTATTGTATTTCTGTCTCTCGGCATTGTATTCCGCCCGACTGCATTAATGTTCAGCAAATATAAATTATTTGTTCTTCGCAATCATTTAACAACAAAAAATGACGTGCAAACAATTTAAGCACTTAACCCTTTCCCTCATACGACAATTCTGCAGCAGACGAATTTGAACATATTTTGTCAACAAATAGGAAATCTCTATAATTGAAAGGATAATCTATGACTTAAAGTGGAAAACATTGTGGACACAATGTTTTCAAAAAGCACGTCTGCTACAGAGGCGTCAGAAAGTGTCTATATGATGGAAAAGGTTAAAGCATATTGATCAGATTTTGACCGTCCGGATTGAATCTAATGCTAAAATAATAATTATATATTGTTCTGGTCAGTTCATGTAGACCAGTAAATTAAGCGAATTACGCCAATCTTCGCAAAACATAGGAATTTACATGCGAATAAAAGAGGTCACTATTCCATTCGAAGCAACCTTTAACGAATGTTGTATGAGGAGTACTTGGACACTTAAGCTATATACACCGTAGTGTTCACAAGGTGCAGGGTTATTATTACTGAATAAATATATGACAGTGTTGTCATGATCATACCATATTGTTTTTGAATAACATACGTAAACATTGATAATAGAGCTTGATTACACAACGTGATATAATGATACGTGGGTTATAAATGTGCTTTTAGGACAATTAAATCTAAATGATGCGACTTAATTGGAGTTTAGAAAAAAATAGACGTTTGGTATAAAACGTATATCACTGTTTTAAGAAACGAATATTATTTCTAATTTAAAAAAACAAACCAGTGTCGTTCATTTGGATTAAGAACACATTGAAGTATTGTAATTTTGAACAGTAAATGTGTCAACAATAATTGTGGATTTAACTCATTTCCAAGGGAAAGTGTCTCGAAATTGCGATTTCAGACCGCAACATGCAAATTAAATATCAAGGAAATGTGTCCCGAAATTGTGATTTTAGAACGCAAGATGCAAACTAAATATCAAAGGAGTATGTCTTAATATTGTGATTTCAGAACGCAATATGCATTTAACAAATATCAAGGGAATATGTAACGAAATTGTGATTATAGAACGCACTCATTATGAAAACTAAATATCAAGGGAATACGTTCCGGAATTGTGATTTCGGAACGCAGTATGCAAACTAAATAGCTAGGAAATGTGTCCCGGAATTGCGATTTCAGAACGCAATATGCAAACGAATTATCATAGGAATGTGTCCTGAAATTGTGATTTCAGAACGCAACATGCAAACTAAATATAAAAGGAGTATGTCCTGAAATTGTGATTTCAGAACGCAATATGCATTTAACTAAATATCAAGGGAATATGTAACGAAATTGTGATTATAGAACGCAAGCATTATGCAAACTAAATATCAAGGGAATACGTTCCGGAATTGTGATTTCCGAACGCAGTATGCAAACTAAATATCTAGGAAATATGTCCAGGAATTGAGATTTTAGAACGCAATAAGCAAACTAAATATCAAGGGAATGTGTCCTGAAATTGTGATTTCAGAACGCAATATGCAAGTTAAATATCAAGGAAGTATGTCCTGAAATTGTGATTTCAGAATGCAATATGCAGGTTAAATATCAAAGGAGTATATCCTGAAATTTTAATTTCAGAACGAAATATGCAAGTTAAATATCAAGGGAATGTGTTCTGAAATTATGATTTCAGAAAACAGTATGCAAACTTTATGTAAGGTCGTGTATCATGAAATTGTGATTTCATAACGCACCATGCAAACTAGATATCAAGGGAGTATATCCCGTAATTGTGATTTCAGAATGCAATATGCAAACTAATTAACAAGGGAATATGTCCTAAAATTGTGTTATCAGAACTAAATATGCAAACTAAATATCAAAGGAATGTGTCCCGAAACTATGATTATAGAACGCAATAAGCAAACTAATTATCAAGGGAATGTGTCACGAAATTGTGATTTCAGAGTTCGCAATAAGCAAACTAAATTTCAAGGGTGTGTGTTTTTAAATTGTGATTTCAGAACGCAAAAAGCAAACTAAATTTCAAAGGAATGTGTCTTGAAATTGTGATTTCAGAACGCAATAAGCAAACTAAAATCAAGGGAATATCTCTTGAAATTGTGATTTCAGAACGCAATAAGCAAACTAAATTTCAAGGGAATGTGTCTTGAAATTGTGCTTTCAGAACACAATACGTAAACTAAAATCGAGGTAATATCTCTTGAAATTGTGATTTCAGAACGCAATACGCAAACTTAATATCAAGGGAATGTGTCCTGAAATTGTGATTTCAGAACGCAATACGCAAACTTAATATCAAGGGAATGTGTCCTGAAATTGTGATTTCAGAACGCAATATGCAAACTAAATATGAAGGGAATTTGTCTTGAAATTATGATTGTTTAGTGACAAATGAGTTGTGCTTTACGAAAACCAGTTACAGGACAGAGAAGTACAGGTCAACCCGTTTGTTCTGACTCTACACTGTTTTTCGTAATTCAGTCACAAAAGGCTTCTAGAAACCTGTGGCAACAGTGTCCATTGATGTTCATAATTGATCTACTATTGTCAGAAGTAAGCTGATGATGGTCGTCATTGAGCACGACTCCCATGTTTAAATGAAATCAGAGGTACATTACTGAGAGGAAATGGCACGTATGCCTGCATCTTTCTATTTGTAAATTAGCCGTGACCATTGATTGTAAACAAGTTCGGGTCTTGTAGTCTCTATGATATTGGCATAGTATGGTTACACTGGCGTATAACTGCTTTGGCTACAATGCTAGCTTTTGTTTCGCATAAACTGCTTTAACCCTTTCCCTCATACGACAATTATGCAGCAGACGACTTTGAACATATTTTGTCATAAAACACAACATTTCTATAATTGAATGGAAAACCTATGACTAAAAGTGGAAAACATCGTGACAAAAGGAGAAATTGCTCGTTTTGAGCAATTTTTTCTTTTGTCAATATGTTTTCAAAAAGCCGTCTGCTTCAGAGGCGTCAGAAAGCGTCTATATGAGGGAAAGGGTTAATGTTTATCTAACGAATTGATAGGCGGACAGAAGATATTCTGATGAGGTGTGTATCCATAGGCTCATCAGAATAATAACTGTTCGCACAAGCATCGCGGCCATAAACCCCTTCATAAGGACCAAATAGTGTTGCTTCAAGTCGTTCCAAGTAAACATCATAATTCCGAATGTATAATCGGAAATATTTTGTGCTGTTTTAGTTGATCTTCTTTTTTTACTTACAATTACCAGTTTATATTTCAATACCTATTCCTATATTTTGTGATTTTGCGGATAGGTTCAGACGACATATTCATCAACTTAAGTTACGCTTATATTCCAATTAACTATCAAAGTGAGCGATGCTATTACACATTTAGATCTTCAGTGTTAATCAGATGTTGAAATTGTTGAACTAAGTTCCGATGTGGAGAAAGATGAATTCATGCCGTTCCTATCAGTATTTGAACTTTGACAGCATGAAGTTATGTTCCCACTATAATGATGTCTCCAAGCGATCATACATCAGTCAAACACTTTGACGAACATAGAAGAGCAATTCACGAGTTGTGAAGACGACTTGTTTCACCTTAACTGACATCATGTTCGAAAGTTACAAATACCTGAATGAGAATGAGGAGATATACCACGACTCGGAGGTAAGATATAACTTGGCAATAGTAGCCTGAACCTCACCTTGTTACAGTTATATATAACTTGGCAATAGTAGCCTGAACCTTACCTTTTTACAGTTAGATTTTACTTGGTAATATTAGCCTGAACCTCACCTTTTTACAGTAAAATATATCATGACAATAGACGCGTGAACCTCACCTTGTTATAGTAAGATATAATTTGGTAATAGTAACGTGAACCTTACCCTTTTACAGTAATATATAACTTGGTAATATTAGCCTGAGCCTCACCTTTTTGCAGTTATATATAACTTGGTAATAATAGCCTGAACCTCACCTTTTTACGGTAAGATATAACTTTGCAATAGTAATCTGAACCTCACCTTTTTACAGTAAGATATAACTTGGTAATATTAGCCTGAACCTCACCTTTTTACGGTAAGATATAACTACATGTAGGCAATAGTGGCCTGAACCTCACATGTTTACAGTAAAATATAACTTGTCAATAACAGCCCGAACCTCACCTGTATACAGTAAGATATAACTTGGCAATAGTTGCCCAAACCTCACCTTTTTACAATAAGATACAAGAGAAAGTTGATGCAACGCATCAATGTCGCCGGATATCCATAGTGAAGTTATGCATAACACTAACATTATAGTAGTTGAATAAACAGTTATCAACTGAGGGGCATATTGGAACATCAGGGATGGGGTCAAGTGAAAATGTATCATAACTTGCATTGTTTTGTCAACGAAGTGAATGATAATTGAAGCCTTTCATTGTTTATGATCAATCTCCATTCCAAAGCAGGTTGACCATACACACAACCAACTAATTATTGATCATAAACAGTAATGGAAATGAGTAATCTTGCCAATCATTAGTCTTAGTATGTATACAGTGCTTTCATTAAGGAATACTTATAAGATTTGTGAATTCCACATACACTTTTCAAGATGTTTGTCAGAATATTTGAATTTTATTATTTTTCAATAAAACCACAAAACAGACAATTTAGGATTTGCATGCAATAGCACGTCATTTTACCTTTCCTCTATTAAAGTCAACAGTGGACACCTTTGCAGCAATCTACTTTTAAAACAATGAGATTGGCATCCTAATTATATCATACTTTAACAAATGTTGAAATGTAGTCCAATATTTATAAATTAGACCACTCAACTAAACAGTAAGATCTCATTGAAATTGTTGTATAATTTAAACTTAATTTCGAACATAAACTGAGCCCTACAACATGTTAATTTATTTTAATTATTTCCTTCCTTTTTTATAATGAAAATAACAAACTACTCATGTTTTAAAATTATATTATGATGAGCGCCCTTGTGTCAATGATGCATAACAATATGCAGATCGGAAGCAATATGCCTTTAGGGAATTAAATGACATATTTAAAATTGTCAAGGACGAAATAATTGTGTACGAAAGACCCGATTCTTTCTTATTCGCAGAGGTGTCGTTCTTGAAACTCTCTTTATAGGCAGAGAGTGTTCGTTCAAAGTAATTATTCTATTAAAACCAGTTTTATCTCGGTTTATTCTTTTCTTCATTTGTTTCGAACCAAATAAACATTTTAAATCACCTATGATTATTTGTAAGTGAGTGTAAAGAGCGGCTCTTTTGCAAAGGAGATTGATCTAAGCAGTTGGTATTCGCGAGTCACGTGATCAACAGTTTTAGCTTAGAAACAGTTCATATTTTAGATATACATGGATAAACATTATAAAATGCCTTCTTCACAAATCAAGACATCTCTTTGAACATGAAAATAACATTCAGTAAGTTAAAATTGCCATTAAAAGGAGAATATTCAACGTCATTTTCATCTCGATATTTGCACATAACAAACAGTCTGCTTAAGCAGGTGCGCGTATATAAACACAGTAGACTGTGCGACGTAAAAGTTTATAGTTATCGCCTTTTGATTACATGTAGTATTTAGGGTAAAATAAAGTATACCAGTCTAGCTAATAGGGACTGTTTTGTCTTCGTAAATAAAACAAAAAAAACATAAATGCGAGTCAAAAAAAAGAAACTGAAAATACCTAAAACATCGGAATATTTATTTCATTTTAGATGTGTCATTACTTAGTGTATTTAAACAAACACATTTGTAATATGTTCGAGACATCTAAATGTGTTTCTTTCTAATAATAATCCCCCCTCCCATGTCATTTCCGAAAACCTATTAAAAATAGAAGTCGCGGGCTTCTACCCGGCGACTAATAACTTGGCAATAACAGCCTGAACCTCACCTGTATACAGTAAGATATAACTTGACAATAGTTGCCTAAACCTCACCTTTTTACAGTAAGATATAACTTGGCAATAGTTGCCTAAACCTCACCTTTTTACAGTAAGATATAACTTGGCAATAACAGCATGAACCTCACGTTTAAACAGTAACATATAACTTGGCAATAGTAATCTAAACCTCACTTATTTACAGTAAGATATAACTTGGTAATATTAGCATGAACCTCACGTTCAAACAGTAACATATAACTTGGCAATAGTAATCTAAACCTTACCTTTTTACAGCAAGATATAACTTGGTAATATTAGCCTGAACCTCACGTTTATACAGTAAGATATAACTTTGCTAATAGTAACCTGAACCTCACTTTTTTACAGTAAGATATAATAACAGCCTAAACCTCACCTGTATACAGTAATATATAACGTGGCAATAGAAGCCTAAACCTCACCTATATACAGTAAGATATAACTTGGCAATAAAAGCCTGAACCTCACCTGTATACAGTAAGATATAACTTGGCAATAATTGCCGAAACCTCACCTGTATACAGTAAAATATAATTTGGCAATAGAAGCCTAAACCTCAACTATATACAGAAAGATATAACTTGGCAATAAAATCCTGAACCTCACATGTATACAGTAAGATATAACTTGGCAATAGAAGCCTTAACCTCAACTGTATACAGAAAGATATAACTTAACAATAGAAGCCTGAACCTCATATTCTTTACAGTAAGATATAACTTGGCAATAATGCCTGAACCTCATTCTTTTTACAGTAATATATAACTTGGCGATTACAGCCTGAACCTCACGTTTTTACAGTAAGATATAACTTGGTAATAGAAGCATTAACCTCATGTTTTTACAGTAAGATATAACTTGGTAATATTAGCCTGAACCTCACGTTTTTACAATAAGATATAACTTTGCTAATAGTAACCTGAACCTCACTTTTTTACAATTCACAGTAACTATATATATTTTCCAAAGAAAAAGAAACAAAATATATTGTCCTATGTACTATGTTGCAAGCGATTCAAACTTAATAAAGTTCCACTGCTACCGAGTCGAACAGTCGTTTACATCAGGTGAAAGATATAAATGATCTTCACTGTTTTATCAATCTAGTAGACAACGAAAACGAAAATCGCTAGAAATGATGCAGTGATCGAGTGGGATATATTTCACAATGTACATGTTCTTGCATGCGTTGGATATGGGGTATTAATGCATTTGCGTACAGTGAAGACTTAGGTGAAAACGTGCATTCGAACAGGCTCACCATAGTCTTCACAATCTGCATATGTGCTTGATATACCTAAATGCACCGTTTGACAAAAAACTGGACGTTTGACCCCACTAGTATTAATGTCTTTAAATTATGTCCAAGCTGTCTGGCATAAAGAGTCCATACATCTCCATATGATTTATAGTACTGTAGGTATTAACATCTTAATTAAAATGTGTGCCATGTTTCAAACCATGCTCATGTTCAAGTTAAGAATACACGTAAATTGTAATTATATAAATTATATGAATTAAGGCAAAGCCTCTGAACATTTCGGAAAGTGCAACCCGTCTCAACAGATTTAATTCCCTGCTCAAAAGAATCATAAGTGTGCAGTTCAAACACGACGGATTTACCTTATTTCGGTCTCGCGAGATAGCAACTGTCCACGCTTTTTGCAGTACAATACTAACACCTGTATCACTACTGAAACATAATATTCCGTATATATTATATTTAGTGTTCGTTGACCTAAGTCACGTGACCACGACAGTTCAATTTACACGCAGATTACCAGCACTTTGCAGTGTTTATGTCATGGCGTACATGATTATGTTGATAGAGGGATAGAAATACCTTATAATGGCCATTTAGATGTTCCAGCTCCTCGCATTTACATGTTTACCGCACGTAATCACACTAAATGTTACTATGGCAACTGGCATTTCACTGGATGTTCATTTGATAAAATTAATGCGCAGTTGCTTTGAAGTTGTGGGTACTGTCTGTGTTCAATATGTACAATATTTTATATCAGTTTGTGGAAAGCCGGTATCACTAAACAACTACTTAATTCAATCGTGGATTTTTGGGATTATGTTTGGAAATACGATGCCAATTGTGAAATGTTTTATCTTGTTTCCTAAAAAATAGCTTTAATTGTACATTAAAGATTATGAGAACTTTATTCAACAGATTATTCTTAGTTTAGAATTAACTTATCTCATTCTATAACTTAAACTCCTTTTTTCACTTACAATACATATGCAGCAGACGACTGGGCTAATATATGGAATATGTCTATAACTATAAGTGTTAGTTGAACAAAGTGTGAAAGAATATAGTTGAAAACATTGTGGCAAAGGGAGAAAAAGATTCAGCACAACTAAATAAATGTAATTAGCATTATGTTATGCCATAATTACCAATCATTCCAAGTTTTGATTAAACACTTTTTTTTTTTCATAAAAAAAAGAAGTGTTTTATCAAAACTTGGAATAATTGGTAATTATGGTGTAATTATGGTATAACATAGTGCAAATTATATTTATTTATTTGTGCTTAATCATTTTCTCCCTTTGCCACAATGTTTTCAACTATATTCTTTCACAATTTTAAATCTTACTTTTCTTTTGGTATTTTGTAAACTAATTATTCAATTTTAAATTTGGAAAATATCTTACAAGAAAAAATTTGAATTGGTGTTGCAGTTCATTACTGTCAAGCTTTCACAAATTTAAATCTTAATCTTCTTCTGGTATTTTGTAAACTAATTATTCAATTTGGAATTTGGAACACATCTTACCAGAAAATTGGAATTGGTGTAGCAGTTCATTACTGTCAAGCAAAATATAAAATCAGGTTTCTTGAAATTAGACAATTGTAGTTCATGAATAACGTATATACCAATGTACAAAACAAAATGTATTTTAGTATTTTAACATTTCATTATATCAGATCAGATCTAATTTTACTTTTAAACGATTTACTTAGCAACATTAGTGATACACTTTTAAGAATGGTAATTGAGGATAAAGTTGCTTAACTCTAAATGACGTCGATTGCCTAATAATGTTTTGTCAGTAGGCGATGCTATGAAGGAATATGGGGCACCATTTATGTTCCCAATGAAATTATATGAAATGAACGGTTTTATGGAAGCATTTCTACCACATATAATGACACCGAAACTTGAATTATCTGACTGTACTGATGACGAGGTGGATGAGACAACCGAATTTGGTGACGAGGAAGAGAGAGGCGGCATTACGGATGTTCATATATTTACCAGGAACATCGCCGTGCGTGCAAGGAGAAACGGAATCATTGTACGTTATTTCGTAAATTATTATTAACTCTTTCAGCGCCAAAGGCAATATTGAGGTTTTTGCAAACAATACTGATTCAGGTGAGTCAGCTCGTAACTTGGAAGAGTCTACTTTAAATAATTCGGCGCTGAAAGAGTTAACGCATACAAAAATACAGATGACCTGCGAATACTCGAACATGTGAGCATTCGAATATTTGATTTATTTCAAACCATTTCCATGACCGAATTTATAATTTGAAAACAGCGTGGCAGCAGTTTTTTAAGAATATAAACTCATATAAAGAGAGTTTTCTCATTTTGCCAAGCTATTTCTAAATCTTCTTTTACCGGGATGAGACCACCTCTGTGGCATAGTTGTAGAGCGCCCGCCTTACTTTCGGGATCTTCCTGGTTCAATTCCCGGCTGGGCAAAATACTTTAACACCGGGATGAATGGCGTTTCCTCCTTGGTGCTCTTTATTGCGGGGTTACCGTTACGACTGACTCGATCGTGTCTGGATGAATGCGAGCCGTCCCGCGAGAAAACCAAACATAATGGTCTCTGCGTAATGTATCGACCCAGATCAGCCTGCGCAGTCCGCGCAGACTGATTCGGGCCAACACATTCCGTCTCAGGGGGATAGAGGTATAGAGTAATGATTCGTGAAACAGAACATCCTCATGAGGCGAAAAGTGTCTGGCCGGGTTAGCCTGCCGGCATGCTTAAGCTGATTAACGATACTATTAACAGAGTCCACAATATTGGTTTTCTCGCGGGACGGCTCATGTACTAGTAGTACAGCCCTGTGTTCCATAGTAAACACAACGTAAACACGTTTTTTCTATGGAGCGGAACGAAACCTACCTGCCCTGTGTTCCATAGTCACCAAACCCAAAACCTGTTTTGCGAAACCTATATAGGTTTCGTCGATAATCCGTGCATAAGTCGGTAAACCAAACCTGTTTGACGTGAGTACATGCATAATACAGGTAGGTTTCGTTCCGCTCCATAGACAAAACGTGTTTACGTTGTGTTTACTATGGAACACAGGGATGTATTATGCATGTACTCCCGTCAAACAGGTTTGGTTTACCGACTAATGCACGGATTATCGACGAAACCTATATAGGTTTCGCAAAACAGGTTTTGGGTTTGGTGACTATGGAACACAGGGCTGGTATATTACACAGACAGCGCCGTTGAGTTCTAATTCTGAGCAGAAAGTAATTTCTATATATAGTTTTGGAGTCTGTATTTCGTTCCCCTATCCAGTCACGTGGCATACCTGAAACATTGTTGAAAGCGGCATAAAGCATCATACAAACAAACAAACAAAAGCAAGTTTAAGTTTAACTTTTTCAGCGCCGAATTGTTTAAAGTAAACTATTCCATGTTCAAAATTGGGCGTCTCCATTTCTCATTTTAAACATTTGTTGGACTATTTTAATTAATAAAAGGCAAACAATGCTGATATCAGGTGAGACAGCTCGTTACGAGCTGACTCACCTGAATCAGTATTGTTTGCGAAAAGCTCAATATTGCCTTTGGCGCTGAAAGAGTTAAGACGTGATGTATGTGGGCAAATGTAAATTGTAAATGCAGTAGTATAAGCATACATTTGGTAACCGAATTGTAGAAGACACTGATTGGACCAATACACAAGATACCCGATCTGCGAGGTTTATGTAAAATGTATTTAACATGTTATTGTGCGTCATAAATGGTTTCATATCATGTTTTTTTTTTATAAAAATCAATGAATAACTGTTATCAATTGATTTGAACAAAATTTATATCTTAATCAAATAAAAGCATAGTTTGTATCAGGAATGTAGTTTTTACACGTTAGTTCTAGATTCCTGTTTGTATACATCTTTCCTTTATAGCTTTTAGTAATTTCTTAAACGTTTCACTCTTTAAACTGAGAATGAACTGTTTGTCATTGATGAGTTTCCGAAATTTCCCAAAGGAAGGATTCTTTTGGATATCGAGGGCTTGGCGTGAAACGGTTGTAACTCAAAACCTATTTTGAAAACCCTGGTTTAGGGGCAATTTTGACCCCTTTGTAAACAATGCAAATTAGGTGCCATTGCTCAGAACGAGCAATGGCACCTAAATTTCCACTGTTTACAAAGAAAAATGATTTAACGCTTATAAAGACTTTATGGCGAGGTAAATAACCTTGGTAAAAAAATACAAATTTTAGTTACAACCGTTACACCCCAAGCCCTCGATATGCATACCATACTATAGAGTATGGTTCGATAGTAATAGTCTAACATCACCCTCAGCATATGTTTCTTTTATGCTGTTCTTTCTCGATTAAAAAGAACAACAACATCCGAACTTATTTAGAAACCTTTTCACATAATGTCTTGGTGGGCAAAGTAGTATTTTATATTTTTATTTAATTCTTTCAGATTTTCACAAAGTCGACTCTTCCATGTTGAATATTGGACCACTCCATTTTTCGTCGAACAGGAAATTTAGTAAAATTTGATAACTAAGAAGCAGATAATGCAGATTTCAGGAGAGACAGCTCGTTACGAACTGTCTCACCTGAATCTGCATTGTTTGCAGAAGCCTTTAATGGCCTTTTCGAAATTAAGAGTTTAGTACTACCCACACATACTGATGGCTTATGAGTCACTATAAATTAATCAATATAAGGGCTAAAACGAAGTGTTAATACAATATAAATATAAATGTACATTAAACTTGATTAAACGAAATAAACATAACTGTTTTACATTCACATTTGTAGTCAATAATTGTACTTATTAAATGTACTACCCAGCCACACTAATGGCTTATGAGTCACTAGAAATGAATCAATACACGTACAAAAAAGAAGTGTTAATATATGATAATATAATTAATATAAATGTACATTAAACTTGATTAAATGGAATAAACATAACTGTTTTGCATTCACATTTGTAGTCAATAATTGTACTTATTAAAGGTACAACCCAGCCATACTAATGGCTTATGAGTCACTAGAAATGAATCAATACACGTACAAAAAAGAAGTGTTAATATATGATAATATAATTAATATAAATGTACATTAAACTTGATTAAATGGAATAAACATAACTGTTTTGCATTCACATTTGTATTCAATAATTGTACTTATTAAATGTACTACCCAGCCATACTAATGGCTTATGAGTCACTAGAAATGAATCAATACACGTACAAAAAAGAAGTGTTAATATATGATAATATAATTAATATAAATGTACATTAAACTTGATTAAATGGAATAAACATAACTGTTTTGCATTCACATTTGTAGTCAATAATTGTACTTATTAAAGGTACTACCTAGCCATACTAATGGCTTATGAGTCACTAGAAATTAAGTACTAAAATGGTGTTAATAAATGATAATATAATAAACATAAATATACATTAAACTTGATTAAACGGAAAAGACTATTTCAGATATTTTAGATAACATTTTCTTTTTATATAGCAGATTTCTTTTATGTGTCTTTTATCAGAAAGAATGTATTTAAGTCGTTTGCCAAACGCATGTTATATAATAACCCTAAGATAATTCCCCGCATCGTCGTGAAATAAGACTTTATTCACACAAAGTCGATAATTATTGATCCTAGGCTCTTGTGTTCGAATTCCGGCTTGGCAAATAATCTTTATGATGATTGACAAAAATCGGTGTTGACTAGCGTCATTGATCTGTCACCAATGGGTTTATACAAATGAACCGTTCCACGAGAAAACCAACGTTATGGAATCTGCGTTATGTATCGACCCAGATCAGCCTGCGCAATCCGCGCAGGCTAATCCGGGCCGATACATTTCGTCTCAGTGGGAAAGAGGTATAGAGTAATGATTCCTGAAACAGAAAATCTACAGTAGGAAAATAGTGTCCGTCCGGGTTAGCCTGCGAGGCATGCTTATGCCGATCCGGGTCGATACTTTACGCAGAGTCCACAATGTTTTTTATCTTGTGGGACGGCTCAAATCATGAGTGCTAGGCAGGGACGGCCATTACTACTACTACTACCGTTTTTAACGTATGGCTAATCCGGGTCAACACATTCCGTCTTATGGGGATTGAGTAATTACTCCTGAAACAGAAAATTCACAGGAGGCGAAAAAGAGTCTCTCCAGGTTAACCTGCGCGGCATGCTTAGGCTGATTCGGGTTGATACTTTACGGGTTTTCTCGTGGGACGGCTCATATCAATACATCTGCGTAATGTATCGACCAGATCAGCCTGCGCTGTCCGCGCAGACTGATCCGGCCGACACATTCCGTCTAAGGGGGGGATAGATAGAGTAGTGATTCCTGAAACAGAAAATCCACAGGAGGTGAAAAGTGTATGTCCGGATTATCCTGCGCGGCATGCTTAGGCTGATCCTGGTCGACACTTTACGCAGAGTCCACAATGTCGGTTTTCTCGTGGGACGACTCAGATGTATATGTAACGAGACTGCGAACTGCAATGAAATAGTGTTGTGTGGAGAACTGGCGATATCTTAGGAAAGGACATACATTATTGGTATGTGCGCTGGCCACCAATACATAACTGGATTACTGTTGTTTAAAAAAGAGTGTCTAAGGCTTAAATCAACCAATCGTTCAGCAACCAATATCCGATGATCAGAGTTTAACGCTTTCCCACATATGCCACATCTATAACAGACGACTTGGAAACCATCTTGTTGAACATATGGTTACCTCTATAAATGAATCTTTAATCAATAAATAGAGTTGAAAATTTTGTGGCAAAAAAAAAGAAACCGCTCATTACGAGCAATTTCTCCTTTTTGCTTCCATTTTTTGCAGATGCGTCAGAAAACGTATGTATGTGGAAAAGAGTTTAATTACATATATGTACCCGTTTAGCCAATTAAACCCTTTCCCACATACAGACGCTTTCTGACGCTTCTGCTGCAGACGACTTTTGAAAACATTGTGAATGGGGGGAAATTGCACAAAACTAGTAATTTCTCCTTTAGCCACAACTTTTTTCAGTAAGTATACCTGCAAAATATAGAGATGCCTTATTTTTAATTAGACATTTTCAAAGTTAACTTACATATATGTACCCGCTCAGCCAGGTAAAACGTGCCTGTTTAGCAGATACGAGTCAATGGAAACGTTTATCAATCAATAAGCGCACTCAGTGAGGTGTCTATATGTCCTGGGATGTTATGTAACTTTTATTGCGCGTCGTAAATGATTCGAGCCGTACCGCGAGAAAACCAACATCATGGACTCTGCGTAATGTACCGACCCATATCAGCCTGCATAGTCCGCGCAGGCTTATCTGGGCCAACACATTCCGCCTCAGAGGGATAGAGGTATAGAATAATGATTCCTGAAATAGAAAATCCACAGGAGGCGAAAAGTGACTGTCCGGATTAGCCTGCGCGGTATGCTTTAATTTATCCGGATCGATACTTTACGCAGAGAGAGTCCACAATGTAAGGTTTCTCGTGGAACGGCTCATTTGTCTTCGCTTTTATTGAAATCAATATAACTGTAACAATTCCATAACCGGTTGCATGGACTACAAACTGTTCATATTTGGTTATTTGTAGACTGAGCATCTCTGGTACATATGAGTCATGTTCCAGGAACACAACCAGTGTCATGTGTAGCCCATATATCAAAAAGAAATAATGTTCACTGGAAGATTGATGTCGTTATTGGAATTTAACACCGTGTCCGATAGCTTTTCAGTTATACGACGTCAGTCCGTTCGTACAACAATGTACTTCCTGGCTGACTTTCTCGCACCAGTACTTACATGTATTACGAAGCAACTGGCTACCATCTCAATAATTATATTTTAGCGCATTGGTGAAACACGGTTGACGCTAGTCTGAACGACACTTTTCAATCATCGCAAGAATCAGGGTTTGAACTCGGGATTGCTGGTTTGATACCCATCGAGGTTAACTACTGAGCTCCTATCTCACCTTACAGGAAAGCACGTGTCGATTGCCAATATGTCCTTTAATGAAAGAGCGACAGACATGCGAATGAGTTCTGATCCCTACTATGTCTTCCTTCAATGGCTGCCAAGAAACTCGACGCTCTTTGTATATTTGGATCAAATGTAGACTGTTAAGCAAAAGTGTTTTGAAAGACTCTGTGCCCCCCGCCCCCCCCCCCCCCCCCCCCTCCCTTTATTTTTTATTTTAGACCAGTATAGATTCATGTCTGACAGCGCAGGTGTGCTTTGATCTACATCGGTTGCAAACGTCTCACGGCTTGTTTGTCTGGCACACAACCCATGTCCTTTACATCTGAAAAGAATGTTCCTATGTTTATAGATTATCCAGACTTCGAAGTCATGAGAAAAGCCTCTGATGTCTGAATACAAATGTTGTTGATTTATTAAAAATCATTTTCTTAGTTATTCACAATCGTTACGGTCATACTTTTCAATGAAGTCGTAGACATGTTTGTTAAGGATCGAACGCAAAGCATGCATACTTTAGGCCTACGCATTTTGTATAGAACGCATGCAGTATCGACCATCAGTAATGTAACAGCCTAGTATCTACCACGTTCATCAAAACAAACATCTAAAAGTCTAAAATCGTTCGTTGTTCTTTTCACTCAGCGTCAAAGGCAATATTGAAGTTTTAACAAACAATACAGATTCAGGTGAGTCAGCTCGTAACGAGCTGTCTCACCTGATATCAGCATTGTTTGCCTTTTAGTAATCAAAATAGTCCAAAACTTGTATAACATGAGAAATAGAGACGCCTGATTCTGAACATGGAAGAGTCTATTTTAAACACTTCGGCGCTGAAAGAGTTAATTAATCATCTCGGTGATGTTGTGGTGGAACGTCCCCTTTGATGCGGGAGGTGGCGGGTTTGGTCCCCCCGGCCGGGGCCATACGTTAACAATGGTAGTAGTAGTAATGGCTGTCTCTGCCTAGCACTCATGACTTGAGCCGTCCCACAAGATAAAAAACATTGCGGACTCTGCGTAAAGTATCGACCCGGATCAGCATAAGCATGCCTCGCAGGCTAACCCGTACAGACAATATTTTCCTACTGTGGATTTTCTGTTTCAGGAATCATTACTCTATACCTCTTTCCCCCTGAGACGAAATGTATCGGCTCGGATTAGCCTGCGCGGATTGCGCAGGCTGATCTGGTTCGATAAATTACGCAGAGCCCATACTGTTGGTTACTACTGACTGGCTGGTGTCAGGATTAATAGTCCAGTAGTACTGGTTACTTACCAAGGAAACATCGTGTCTTAACCGAAAAACACCATACAAACACATATATAACGATGTTCTTTCTGTTAATATATAGAACAACAATGGAAATGACATTTAATACTTTTATGTTTTATTTGTAGGAAAATGAAGAAGGTTTAATTTAACCTTTCGTTGGTATTCATATTGCATCATTCACAAGCATTTCATACTGGTTAAGATAACTTATAATCTAATTTATTGATCTCATATCCACAAGACAAGAGCTGGGTCCGTGTTAAAGAGTGCATTTCCACGTTCTACTTAATTGGTTTGCTTGCGAACTAGGTACCAGTTTTGTTTCATTCACAATTTGTAAGGTCATTTCCGGTTGTCCTTCAGACGCAATTGCAATGGAATGGTGAGAAATGGAAAATAAATAGAAACGGGAAAAATCAATGCAACAAGAGTCGTCCCTTTCAATTGATATGTTGCGACACCTTTGTTTATAAAGACTACTATGTGTTTATACTTGAACATTATACCCGTATTTTATCTGTTTTATCTGTTTACAAAAACCTTTAACCAGATTAGGTTTGACGTCGACTTCTAAAAACATTGAGGATAAAGTGAAATTGCTCTTAATGATAATGTTTTCGTTTTGGTCTACTTTCATAATAAAAGAAATCTATGTAAATGTTTTTCTTTTGTTCTGCTTCTTATAAAAGTAAAAACTATATTGTAAAGGCCCAGATTACCCATGTTCTTCATAGGTGTGCAAATGAGAACGTCTGAAAAATTCTCACCGCTAAAAGGGTAAACAAGCTTTAACGCTTAGAAGTTTTATTTTGAAATTTGAGAAAGGGAAAGGGTTTAGCCTATAGCTGCATATTATAGATACAGAGATGTTTTTAACTTCTATTCCGCTGTATGCGATTTTAACAGTTTTTACTTATCACGGTAAATTCGACTTTTAACAATTTGCGATGAATATGTACCAATATAAGCCTGTATACTCGTGAAGTCCGATCTTGATCTACATTGTTCGCCCCCCCCCCCCCCCCCCCCCCCCCCTACACATTTACTAATCAATACATTAAAAAGATAGTGTCGTCAATCGATAAATCAATCTACTGAAAAGGACTCGCAGTAACTCGAACATTGGAAATTCCAATATAAAGTTTTACTCCAACCACTTCCGGGAACTGATCCGTCTTTTGAAAAACAACACAGCAGCAGTATTGATCGCTCAATAATGCGCTCAAAAAATGCAGCTGCTCGCTTTTTTTTATCACGTGCTTGATTTTTATGCGGGGAATTCAGCTCTGCTGAATACCTCCGTATATTGTCATGCCCAGCTTTCAGGAAGTGTAAATTTGCAAATGTTTTGTGCTGCCCTCTATTTTTTCAAAATGGACAATTTTTCTTGATTGTCAAGGGATCAGTTAAATACGTTTTACAACAAGCTAAACAGTATGCACATTATACAAAATAATCGTACACAATGTAAAGTTTTAATCCATGAAGTTGTATACATCATTTAGAAATTTAAGTTAGACATAAGGACATTAAATGTTTCTTTTAAATATATGGAAAACGAGTAGCTTGAAAGCATTTAGCTCAAAAACCTCAAAAACCTCAAAAACCTTTTGAGAAAATCCCTGCAATGAAAAATACGGAAATACGTCAACATTTTCCCTTGTTAACACTCTACAGGCTACATTTTGCATCGGATCTTCATGAAAGTTTATCAGAACAATAATCTCCATAAAATATTGGACAAGTTCGAAACTGGGCCATTTGACGTCAAAAACTAGGTCACTAGGTCAAATTAAAGGAAAATCTTGTTAACACTCTAGAGGCCACATTTTCAACTTGAGCATGTTGAAACTTTATCAGAAGATTTGTCTTAATGATGTAAGTCAAAATCGAATACGAGTCGTGTCGGGTCAAAAAGTAGGTCAGTAGGTCAAATTGAAGCAAAATATTGTTAACACTGTCATTTTTACTAAGGCAGCTTGAAATTTGGTCAGAATGTTTATCTAAATGATATGTAGGATGAGTTCGAATAAGGGTCAAGCCGGTTCAAAAACCAGGTCACAAGGCCAAATTGAATGGAAATCTTTTTAACACTTTGAAGGCCTTATTTTCAACTTGAGCATGTTGAAACGTTATCAGAATGTTTGTCTTGATGATATGTAGGTCAAGTTTGAACATGGGTTATGCAGGGTCAAAAAGTAAGTCAATAGGTCAAATTGAAGAAAAAGCTTGTTAACACTCTAGAGGCCGCAATTTTTGCTTCAGCAGTTTGAAATTCTGTCAAAATGTTTGTCGTAAAGATATCTAGGTCAAGTTCGACTTGGGTCATATTGGGTCAGAAACTAGTTTACTAGGCCAAATTGAAGGAAAATCTTGTTAAGACTGTAGAAGCCACATTTTTTTTGCTAAGGCAGGTTGAAATTTAATCAAAATGTTTATCTATATGATATCTAGGCCAAGTTTTAATATGGGTCAAGCCGAGTCAAAAACTAGGTCACTAAGCCAAATTGAATGGAAATCTTGTCAACACTCTAGAGGCCTTATTTTCCAGTTGAGCATGTTGAAACTTTATCAGAATGTTTGTCTTGATAATATGTAGGTCAATTTAGAACATGGGTCATAATGGGTCAAAAAGTAGGTCACTAGGTCAAATTGAATTAAGCAATTTTTGGTTAAGCAGTTTGAAATTGTGTCAGAATGTTTGTATTAATGATATCCAGGGCAGGTTCGAATATGGGTCAAATTGGGTCAGAAACTAGGTCACTAAGCCAAATTGAAGGAAAATCTTGTTAACTCTGTAGAAGCATGTTTTTTGGCTACAGAAGCTTGGAATTTGGCCAGAATTCTATCTAAATGATATCACGGTCAAGTATGAATATGGGTCATGCCGGGTTAAAAACTAGGTCACTAGGCCAAATTAAAGGAAAATCTTGTTAACACTCTGGATACTGCATTTTTAGCTTGAGCATGTTGAAACTTTATCAGAATGTTTTTCTTGATAGTTTCTAGGTCAAGTTCTAACATGAGTTATGTTGGGTCGAAAAGTAGGTCACTAGGTCAAATTGAAGGAAAATCTTGTTAAAGGGACTGAATCCCATATGAGAAAAAAGCGAAAAAAAAAAAAGAAAATTGTTAAAAATTGCTATTACCTTGATGTTTTTGCATGTAAGGCATTGAGATTTGCTGACTGATGTGCTACAATATATGCATACTATTAATATTGCGGAGATTTTTCGTTATTTTGCATTGTAAAATCTACTGGGTTAGTAACCCAGTAAATCTAAAAATATCGCTGTATATTTATCTCGTTATCACTACAACCGAATTGACAATCTCCTTCCCAGAGTTGTTGTTCTTTACACTCACGCATACATGAATGTAATGAGTCGATAGTGTTAGAGAATGCCGAATTGAATCCACAAATTCAAATGAGCAAGAGGAAATTCCACGGTATTATTAAACGGGAAAACACGTTTCTTTAACTGCTTATTTCCTATGAAATAATGAAAAACAAGACTTGTACGACCTTCTACAACATTCCGTTACATATATATAGACGTATTTTGGATTAATTAGAATAAGTATAAAATATAACGATTTTGGACCACTATGGTGTTCAGTCCCTTTAACACTCTAGAGCCAACATCCCCCGCATATCGGTACTTTCAGTACTTTGATTATAATGCACACTACTAAATTATAAATGAATTGCGAAGTGTTGACAATACATACATACATGAATTAAGCGCATCGATCACTCTAACACGTCGATAACTCGAATGAATGTATCGGCCTTCCTTCGAGTACGAATTATCGCGAGTGCACCGTAAATGTAAGTTACCGGTATTCAGCGGTATAAGGGTTAATGTTAAACTTATTATTTCTCTTTTCAGGACAATGGGTTGACTCCTTTAATGATTGCAGTTAAAGAAAACAAATTGGTGATTGTTGAACGATTAATCGATCTAGGAGTGAATATTAATGACAGGGCAAAGGTAAGGAATAGTTTCGGTCGATACCAGACCTAAACTTCGCTCGCTCGTATATATATATGATGACTGTCTCATGCAGGTCGTCTCAGATTGACCTTTGCGTCAGCCAATCACAGTCGTCAAATCGTTCAGTATCAAATAAGTTAGATAACCCATATATATGAGCCGTTCCACGAGAAAACCAACATTATCGACTCTGCGTTATGTATCGACCCAGATCAGCCTGCGCAGTCCGCGCAGGCTAATCCGGGCCGATACATTCCGTCCCAGGGGGGGTGGAGGTATAGAGTAATGATTCCTGAAACAGAAAATCCAAAGGAGGCGAAAAGTGTCTGTCCGCGGTGGCCTGCGCGGCATGCTTATGTTTATCCGGGTCAGAGTCAATAATGTTGGTTTTCTCGTGGAACGGCTCATATATATATATAAACGATATAGAGAAGCAGTGACTGTTGATTTCTCCAATTGTATAGCATGGTTGTTGTTTTACCATGCTCACGAGTATTTAAGCATGTATAATGTCAATCTGAGACGAACCTTTATGCGTCGTAGTCATACGAAAAATACGTACAGCCACGTATTCGGCTATGATTGTAATGAGATTGGATCGATTCATAAGCAATCTCCAAAGTCTAATGTTTTATTGTAGCATTTGAATCTTACATAGCTAATCAATTGGTTGAGACAGTTAAATATTAAATGTTACTTTTTGAATGTTTTAACTGTCATCATAATATCTAAAACGGACGTAAAAAGAATTGCTCTTCCTGATATTCTATTTCAATATACCCTTTTCAACGTGTCTGGTCTCAAATAGTATCGAATATGTTTGAAATGGAGGCAATATTTATTTTTCCACATATACACGAAATATTCAAAACTGTGATGATCGGAGCACCCGATACAATACAATATTTTACTTCGATGTTGAGTATTTACAGAATACATAAATGACAGCTCTTCAATATATTACGCACCTTTCATTTTAATAATCAGTGAACTGAATATTAAAATGAAGAACAGGAATGAACTGAAACCAAGGTCTTCAACGTGAAATGACAAAAACTGTTTCTGTATTTCAGGATGGACGAACGGTTATGCACTATGCAGCTGCGTTTGCCAAAGACGACATTGTCAAAACTCTTCTTAGCAAGAAAGCAGATATCACATTAGCAGGGGGTGTATGTATTACTTTTCATAAACAATATTAATTATTTATACACGCAATTTAAGTAAACAATACGTTTTACGAGTTTGATTAAAAAAGACATAATGAAAAAAGAATCTGTATCTCATATATTTATTATTGGTACATATTTTCCATACACTCATTGTGTCGGGCCATTGTTGGTCGGTCGGCATCGACGCGGGCATTCAAACGATGAATTCGTGAGTTCGAACCCAAGTTCGGCCAACATTTATGTGAAAAAGCGGCCAGTTGTTTGGAAAGACTGTTGTGTGGAGTACTGATGCGAGAAAGCCAGGAAACACATTGGTAGGTGAACTGCACATTATTTGACTGAACAAATGTTGAAAATTGCATTAAACTCTAATCAGCCAATCATTAATTACTTCGGGGAATTCTAAACAGCTTGGTGTTCACATGAGTGGAATGTTAAAGGACGATGTCGGAGTAATAACATTTGATAATTGTAATTGAAGTTTTTCTTATAACTTAATCACAACATTTTATCCATAAACAGCCGAAAGATGAACTGCCTCTACACTTGGCGTGTTCCCGGACCAGTGGGGCTGTCACAATCGTACAGATACTAGTCAGATCACCCGTCAAGGACCAACGACTTGCCACTGATAAGGTAATATAAAGTATTTAAGCTACGCCAGGCGATTTCGAGTCGTATTACATCGCCTTAATGGTATCAGATAAAAGGCACTGGCAGTGATTCCTTTGAAAGTACAAATTTAGTCTTTTGACGGAAGTTACAACTGACAAGATGTTTATTTAACGGAAGTTACAACTGACAATATTTTTATTTGACGGAAGTTACAACTGACAATATTTTTATATGATGGAAGTTACAACAGACAAGGTCTTTATTTGACGGAAGTTACAACTGACAATATCTTTATTTGACGGAAGTTACAACTGACAAGGTTTTTATTTGACAAGAGTAAACGAGACGTCGATGTTTCTAATAGTTTTAAAATCATTTTCAATTAAATAAATGCTGTTACAATTAAGGTTCTTTAAGCTTAACAAATTGTATACATTCACAAAGCTTTAGTCAGACATATTTCAGTGCCTTGATGTTATTGTCAAGATATATGTGTTTCTAAAAGACAAACACAATCGTACCTTCACGTATCAACTATGTTATAAGACTTGCTGTCTCTTGACACGGATACACATGACGAAACGTTTTGAAATGTATTATAATCTGGACAGTTATATTTTCAGTTCGGAGCCCTTCCTTTGTTTTACGCTGCTGAGGTTGGCAACGTAGCAGTTTGTAAAGAATTGTTAACAACTCAAGTCGATGGTCAGTTGACAGCACAGAGAAATGTATGTTGTTTTCCCCCTTTAACCTCATGCTCACATTAACCCTTTCTCTCATATAGACGCTTTCTGACGCCTCTGCAGCAAACGGCTATATGAAAACATAGTGACAAAAGAAGAAATTGCTCAAAACGAGCAATTTCTCCTTTTGCCACAATGTTTTCCGCTTTTGGTCTTAGGTTATCCATTCAATTATAGATATTTTCTATGTTTTGTCAAAATATGTTCAAAGTCGTCTGCTGCAGATTTGTCGTATGAGGGAAAGGGTTAAATAAGTTATAGATCTATACAATTAACCACATACCTGTGACGTGATTTAACGTGAATGTCAAGTTCATTTAACGTTTTAATTCTTGAATATTAAAACGTACTCATCCAGTTTTGCATTGGGAAGAGTCCATAACCTCTTCTATGAATATCAAGATGAACCCGTTGAATGGAAGAGCCAACAGTATAGAGCCTGGTCAGACGACGCGGTTGTGCTGGCTGGTCTGGCTGTACACTGGGGCCACGGGCTAAACCCAAACAGTTCCAGCAGTCAATGGGTTAACATCATATTGACTTCCAAGCCCAGTTTGTGACATTATCTTTGGACACTCCTAGCGCATTGTTTTATTGAGACTGCATCGGCCGTGTAGTGGTAGAGCGTGCGCCTTGCTTGTGGTTGGTCGTGGGTACGATTCCCGGCCGGGTCATACCACCGACTTTTAAAATGGTAGTAATGACTGCTCTCCTTAGCGCTCAGGTTGCGGGGTTAGCATTACGAACCACTGGCTGTAGTCAGGATAAACCGACCAGTAGTACTGGTAACTTATCCAGGAAACGCCGTGATATAGCTTAAACATTGTTGAAAGCGGCGTAAAGCACCAAATAATAAATGCTGTTTTATTCAATGATGACAGTTATCAAATGGACACATTTAGATACAATAAATTTCGAATATGGTAATATATATTCTGATAGGTGGTTGTATTGTTTCCATCAGATTTGTCAAATAATAAAACTTAGACCAATGATTGTATCATTTAAAAAACAAAAAAAAACCACGAGATATATTGCATGCATACCATGCTCTTGTATCAAACCGATGCCTTTTTCTGTTACCTATTTATATTTTTAATTCCAGGATAATGGCGATGCCGCCATACATCTGGCTTGCCGGAGAAAAGACGTCGACCTGACCAAGGTTCTCATCGATAGTGGATCACCCGTGGACATACAGAATGTAATAACACTAGTATTGTTTGACAGAATTCACCTGATCTTGACCTTATTGGAAACATCTAAAACATTAGTACCAACATATATGTCATCACAATTTAAATGTGCGACGCTTTTCTCATAATTTTTCTTATTGACATGATCTGTTGAGGCGTCATAAACAATATACATTTGTTTCTCAGTCGGCATTCGTTTTCGACATTCGACATTCGAAACTCGCCTTTCCTAAGACATCTTGTCTTTATTCATCACCATTGTTATTGTACTCTTTATCACTCTTGACAATTTGTTAATTCGTTTTTCAAACATTCAGTCATACGAAAGCCGATATTGAGCGTTATGTTATTCACGATAAAAGTGTACATTTGAATAGACGACCTATGCCATAACCGTTTTCGGTAGGCTTGTACGAGTTGACGGCGAACAGGCAAGATCCTGATCAAACTGAGCGGAGGCGCTGACTGATCTGGATCTTCACTGATCGCAAAGTTCATCCTTTTGTCGATTTTCATGCGACGTGAACTATTTCTTTTTATAAAAACAGGATGAAGGTCACACCCCTTTACACATAGCAGCATGGGAAGGTGATGAAGTCATGACCAAGATACTTTTGTTGAATAAAGCCAGTCCTTACCTCGCAGACAAGGTACATAAAACTCCCTCGATCTCATACATACATACATAAGGAATAGTATATTGCAGTAGCGCTACAGGTTTTAGTATTGTACTACGAGAGCCGTGTGCAATTGATATTTCGCGAGACCGAATGTCGAGAGAGATGTCAAATTGTACACGCACTTTAATAAACGCACAACGAACTATTTTAGTCTGATTTGAATGGGCTTGTTACACCCTATAACATAATTGATAATATGGAGTGAACGTAATTTTGTAAGATTTAATCCGTTGTCTCAGTTCTTTCTCCAGAACCGTCTGAGTTTTAAAACACACAGGGAAAAAACTAGTTGGGCCATGTTCAACATTATTTCAGTTATATTACGGCGACAGTTAACTTACTCAAGATCCCTGGGTTAACAAACCAGTACTAGACTAGGAAATATGCCTTGCGCAAGGGCTCTCCACCATGCCGGGGGATTCGAACCCTGGACGCCCAGTTCCAAATTCTCGACGAGGTCCCTGATTCGATTCCCATAAGGGTCAAAGTTCGGGACTTTCCCCCACAAAGTCGGGACGAGTACTGGTTGATTATCTAGGAAGCAGACATCGAGAGTTATATATATTAGGTTGTTTGAACGTGCTGCACGATCAATGTGATAACAATAAGCTAACCCAGTAAACCTGAGCGCTTAGGAAGGAAAGCAATTTATATAACTTGTAAAGTCTTTTGTTAGATCTCAAAATGGAAATGGCAGATATAAATTCCTAGGTGTAACATAAACAGTTTTTAAACAAAACTTCTGCGGTAAATCGTAGATCTTTTTTTAATCAGAAGAACAATAAAATTGACGTCGTTTGCCTGACGGTAAGTAATATATATTCCCTCCCATTTGAAAAAGAACAGTTATTTATTTATTTCTGTGTCAATGGCAATATTGTGTTTTTTACAAACAGTACATAATCAGGAGATTCAGCTTGATACGAACTGACTCTCCTGAAATCAGCATTGTTTGCCTTTATGTTATCAAAATGTATAAATCCTAAACTCTTGTTACATGAAATATGGCTTCCCTTGATTTTTGAACATGGGAACAGTTAATATTTTTAGGAAATTCGGCGCTGCAAGATTTAACCATTTTACTTCCGAATTTCACAAAAACAAATCTTCCATGTTGAAAATTGGACCAATCCGTTTTTCGTCCAACAGATAATTTGGTAATAGTAATTATCCAAGTTTCAAACAATGCAGAGTTCAGGAGAGACAGCTCATTACGAGCTGTCTCACCTGAATCTGCATTGTTTGCAGAAAGCCTTCAATTGCCTTAAGCAGCGAAGAAGTTAAGCCGTTTTTGTTTTATTTTACCAGTTCGACCGCAGTCCAGTACACATAGCAGCTGAGCGGGGCCACACTCATATAGTAGATTTATTGTTAGACAAGTTTAAGGCCTCCCTATCGGCACGGACGAAAGACGGAAGCACCTTGATGCACATTGCGTCTACATTCGGGCACCCAGAAACAGCGATGACGTTTCTCAAAAAAGGCGTTCCTCTTAACATGCCGAACAAGGTAGTTTACAAAGCTGTCTTTGTCCATCTCTATTAGATCAATTGATTTTTTGGTGTTTTACGCCGCTTTCAACAATTGTTTAGTTTTTCACGGCGTTTCCAGGGTTAAGTTACCAGTACTACTGGTATATTTATCGTCACACCAGCCAATCAGTCGTAATGCTAACCCCGAAACCCTGAGTGTCAAGAAGAGCAGCAATTTAATATTGTTAAAATCTTTGGCATGATCTGGTCGGGTATTGAAACCACGACCTACCGCACCGAGGCGGACGCTTTACCACTACAATACCGACGTAGTTTGAAATTATAACTTAACCCTTTCCGCAATACAACAGATCTGCAGAAGACGACTTTGACAACATCCTTGGTAAAATATGTAAAATCTCTATAAATAAAAGTATTATTATTGAAATGATATGAACAGATTGTGGCAAATATGTCTATTGCTCGGTATGAGCATTTTCCTCTTTTGTCGCAATGCCTTGAATTGTTTTCTGCTGCAGATGCGTCAAAATGTGTCAACATATGGGAAAGGGTTAAAAGTCGAACAGAAACTATTGTAGATGATAATGAATGCAAATGAAACTTATACATACTATAAAATCGCTGATGGCTTAGCATGTTAGCTCTGTTTTTACAATAGAACAACTGTTGAATATGTAATGTGTTCAACACAGTCCTAAAGGATGATGATATTCCATGTTCTAAATTACTTACTCAATCCTCAAACCCTATGTTGTGGGTATTGATATTTTGTTTTGTCTCAGTGGGACCCTATTTAGAGGACCATCAATATGATATAATGTCATAAGAGAGGAATAGTTATGAAAATATCAGATTACCGACCTCTGATATTACACGTCTATTATAATGAGGAAACCGGACACCAGACATTGAAGAGTCATGTTATATCAAGTTTGTATCATTTCCATCCTGTCAATAATGAATATCGATCAGTAGTTACAAAATGTGTCATTAATTGCTCATTGCGTGTTGTTTTATTGTAGTCTGGTGCCCTGTGTTTACACGCAGCAGCAATGAAAGGCCATGCCTCCGTTGTAAAAGCCTTACTTCTGAAGGGGGCTCCGGTCGATGCAAGGACGAAGGTAATGTAGCTTTAAACTCTGAGAGCGTCGACCAAAGGTCCCTGATTCGAAACTCCGAGATGAACGGGTTCTGCATTTGGAAATGTTTCCACACAAACGGCGCGAGTACTGGTTATTTCTCCAGGAAGCAGACATCGATAGTGATTAATAGAAGCTGAAAGCTTGTTTCGCAATAGATGTAAACTGAATAAGTTTAAACTAAAAATCTGAATCGATTCCAACATGTTCTTGTTAATGTATATAACACTTAATCCGCTATAATCTAACAACAATGATTATCCCCTTCTCTTAAGACGTTCTTAACCATATTTATTAAGAATTTTTTGATCAATATTGATTGCTGTGAAGCGAACAGTGCAGGCCAAAATCAGACCGAATGAATGTTTATACTCATCTTGGTCTATATTGCTTAAATTCGTGAAAAACATACTTACTATGTAAATGTTGTTGAAAGTTTTTCACAACAGGATAAGGATGAGTTACAGTCTATAGTCATTCACAGAGCGTATCATATTGGCAATTTGACCCACGTTGATCTCACTCTGAGAGTTCCACCACTCATTGAAAATATATCTCAAACTAACTATCCTCTCTTTATTGAGGAATCCGCCGTGGTCGAGTGGTTAGCGGGCGTCCCGGGTTCGATCCCCACTCGCGGCACGACAGTCATGGTGGAGTGCCCGTGGGCAATGCACATTTTCTAGCCTAGTACTGGTTTGTTTACCCAGGGAACATGAATAAGTGAACTGTCGCCGTGATATAACTGAAATAATGTTGAAAACGGCGTAAAACCCCCAATAAACCAAACCTCTTTATATTGAGTGGGATTAAAACTCAAGCAGCCACGCAGGGGGGAGTCAAAATTTGTCCGCTGAACACAATTTGCTGCTTAACACAAGACAATGTTGTTTTGGTTCATCTTCAAGTGACTGCTTAATACAAATTGGCTGCTTAACAGAGGTGACCTCTAACACGAGTTTGTCTGCATTTTTAGGATGGTTACACGGCGTTACATCTTGCGGTCGAGTTCTGTAAACCTGTTGCTGTACAAATACTCATTGGTTACGGTGCACAAGTTGAGGCGAAGGGGGGAAAGGTAAGAAGACTACAGTTCTACAGATTAAGTGTTCAAATGAACTTGCAAGACGTATATCTTTAGCGAGATTTCAATGTTCTAACCATAAATTGTTTATTGAAACTAGTCGGCATTTGGGGATTCCGAGAGAAGATAGAATATATTTTTGTTAATTTTTGAAATAAGACTTGAAGAAGAGGACGTTCTTGTATTTCTTAAATGTTATAAATACAGAAAAGAAAGAAAGTTATATATTTATCCATTCTATAAATTGTACACTAAGTTTAAAGTGGACAAAATAAAAAACAAAGCTTTTTCGTAAATGAAATTATGAAACACAAAGCTAAAGCATAATTGTAAATTTTATTATTTTATAAGAAAACACAACTCAAATATTTGATGTTATTGTATTTTGTATGGTGTATTATTAGCCGGAGACCTTTCTTCACACAATTTTGAACCGTCCCAACATTATAAACTCTGCGTTATATATCTACCCAGATCAGCCTGCGCATTCCGCACAGGCTAATCCGGGCCGACACATTCCATCTCAGGTGGATAGAGGTATAGAGTAATGATTCCTGAAACAGGAACTGTACAGGATGCGAAAAGTGTCTGTCCGGGTTCGCCTGCGTGGCATGTCTAGGCTGATCCGGTCGATACTTTACGCAGAGTCATCAATGTTCTGGTTTTGTCGCGGGACGGCTCAAATGAATTTTTGAAATTTAAATTTGAACGCTGCTTTACCTATCTATGCGTATGTATGACAAGTTCAGATAAAGCTAGCGCTTACAATTTTTTCCAAGTGTATGTTACGTTATGTGGTAGAGTAACACTAATTCAATGTATGTACATGTAGTATTCGCTGAATAACCTTAAAACCATAATTTCTCAGGTGGATATAGTGTTACCAACATATAGATGCTTGCTGGCGCTTCTGCAGCAGGTGATTTGTAAAATCGTTGTGGCAAAAGGAGAATCTTGAATCTATGATTTATAAATTGTTTCTATATTTTGAACGTTCAAAGTCGTCTGCTGCAGATTTATTGTATGTGGGAAAGGGTTACAGTTAGTTGTTTGCATTAAAAACCTGTGATGGGTAACATCTGTTAAACGCAAAACTAAAACGGTATTGGGTAAATAAATATGAATACATCCCAGGTAGATTTTTCAGATGAAAAAGTAACTAGTAACAAATAAATTTAGTCAAAAGACAGAAATGATGAAACAAGTTGAAGGCATTCAAACGGACCAGTAGTACTGGTAACTTACCCAGCAAGCTCATTCATATGTACCAAACCAATTATTTAAAGCAAGGAAGTTATGAATTCGGATCTTTCTTTAACTAGGGTCAGGAAACATCTCTTCATATCGCTGCTAGGACGAAAGAAGGGGAGAAATGTGCAGACATGCTGTTAAAGAGTGGAGCCGATGTCAATTCTACTAAAGAGGTTAGTAATTGCTAGTTTATTTTTAGTTTCAACTTTTTGTATTGCCAAAAATAACATGTAATATCTACAAACATATATATTTATACATAGTTTAACAATTGTATATTGGCAAAAGCGGGGTCTGTACTCAAATTTCTCAAATTTAAATTACACATTTTAAATGTCTTCTATATTAAAATAAATGTATATACACGTATTTAAGCATTTTTTATGTTTTTGACTAATTATACCGTTCCAGTTCGAAAAATGTGTTAACAATTACACGAAAAGGCTTAAATTTAACATAAGATTTATTAGTGAAGAAATGATAAAAAAAAAAAGCACACACAAATTTTAACAAAAGGAAAATATCTGGAAACAAATTTTGATTGAAAAAAAATAATCTAATAATCAATAGTAGTGTTGACATTTATATATTTATGAACTTGCTATTTCTGATATATCAATTAGTAATTGCTCAGATATTTCTACATCTTATTACTCGACTTAATCCAATGTTATAATGTGTTTTTAAAAATTGTCAAAAATTACTCTCATGTTCAACTTAGTCATCGATCTCTGAGCAATTTAGCAGGTTATTAACCGTCCGAATTTTATTTCATTCAATAAATAAAAGACCCAAACCGAAACCGTTGACCAAATAGTCCCTAAACCTTTGTTTGCGTTGAAAAGAAAAAGTGTGACAATTTGTGGGTTGAAACTTATTGATTTTACATAGAAACAAAGTAGGAATTTAATTGTTATCTTTTGACCTAATTAATATTCATATTCGGTCGAAGTGCTAATTCGAAGAGGTTTTTATTTCAAGTTAAGCTATCTTGGCGGTTCCCATAGCGGCATCAACTATAATTGCCGCCAATATAAAATCACTGTATATCTATTATATTATATTCGTTAATACGCAAAATGTTCGGCCATTTAAAACTTAATCGATTCAAAAACATAAAACGATTTAAGTATTGCACACTACGATACACGAGGCCCCCTTTTATTTTATTAACCCTTTCCCTCATATAGACGCTTTCTGACGCCTCTGCAGCAGATGGCTTTTTAAAAACATAGTGACAAAAGAAGAAATTGCCCAAAACGAGCAATTTCTCCTTTTGCCACAATGTTTTCCACTTTTAGTCATTCAATTTTAGAGATTTTCTATTTTTTGACAAAATATATTCAAAGTCGTCTGCTGCGGAATTGTCATTTAAGAAAAAGGGTTAAAATAAACGACCATCACATCTCCAAATCCCTCGCAAAAAAAAAAAAAAAAAAAGGACATCAGTCTTTCGTACTTTTTTTTTTATTAACCCTTTCCTTCTTATAGACTTATTTTGACGCAAATGCAGAAGACAACGTTTGGAAACATTGTGACAAAAGGAGAAATTGCTAAAAACGAGCAATTTCTCATTTTGCCGCAGTGTTTTCAACTCTCTTCTATACATGAACTTTAATTTAAAGAAAATTTTAATATCATTGTATAGATGTATTCAAAGTCGTCCGCTGTATAATTATTTTATGTGAGAAAGGGTCATTGACTTTATATTAACGGATTACAGAACGGAGAGACGGCTCTCCACATAGCCGCCCGATCTGGCCAGTTACACATGATAACCACCCTTCTGGAGGATGAAGCAGATCCAACGAAATTCTCAAAGGTAAAGTTGATAAGTTTCATTGGAATATAGTATGAATGATCAATTTGTTTCACTGTGGTTTTACTCCGTTTTCCGTTTTCACCATTATTTCAGTTATATCTCGGCGAAGGTTCACTTTTTCACGATTCCTGGGTATACAAACCAGTACTTGGCTACGATTGGCTAGGAATTGCGCCTTGCACAAAGGCAGTCCGACATGACCGCCGCGACAGTATATCGAACCCGGAACGCCCTCTTCCAAATCCCCGACGTTTTCAACTCGGTCACAGCGAGTTTTATTTGTCAGGGGAGGAATTAATTATTTTAAGGAATCAGCCGTGGCCGAGTATTATCAAGTTTCAAGTTATATCACATCGCCGTAAACATATTTATAAATATGACGATTTATCAATTGAACATTTATACATCAACGAGAAAAACTCATACATTTTCATGTTAGGTCTCACAATTACAGCATTGCATAAATCATTCACAAAAACAAACACATAGCAAAATGTCAAAGCCATCAATTTAACACACAACAACAACACAAAAGAGCTTCAAAGCACTGCAGTGCTGACGGCCTGGGCGGCTGCTTGAAGGTTTGAGAAGTAGGGGAAATGTGAAAGGAAATAACAATTGCAGCTTATTTTTATGTATTTATTGTCAAGAAGTTGAAAGATCGTGTCAAAAAAAGTAGTTGGCACTTTATCGCTCACATGAGTGCAAGAGCTCACAAGTATACACATTTAAGACATGAGGAACCAAAGGGAAATTTGACAGCAGGTTTAGGCAGACTATTTTGAAGTTTCTGAATTATTATATTGAGAAATATGTCAATGGTAAATCACATTCCATCACGTTGAAATAGTTCTCTAAACCATGTACTAGACTGGGAGAAAGTATTTGAAATATGCAAAACTCATCAAGACAATTAATTATGACAAAGATTCAAAATGCAACATCCAGTGTGTTATCAAGATTTTCCTTCATTTGGCCTAGTGATCTATTTTTGTTTACCCGATATGACCCTTATTCGAACATGGACTAGATATCATTAAGATAAACATTCTGACCAAATTTTAAAAAACGTGGCCTCTACAGTGTTGACAAGATTTTCTTTCAATTTGGCCTAGCGAACTAGTTATTTAACAGACATGACAAATATTCAAACTTGACCTACATATCATCAAGACAAACATTCTGATACAGTTTCAACATGCTCAAATTTAAAATGCAGCCTCCATTATGTTAACAAGATTTCCCTTCAATTTGGCCTAGTGACCTAGTTTCTGACCCAATATGACCCATATTCGAACTTGACTTAGATATCGTTAAGACAATCATTCTAACGAAAATGCCGTTGATACCTCCACAGCACTTGCGGGCACCTGCACAGCACGATTGAGGGAGAGGTTTGCGTTTGCATGCTACCTCTACAACTTAGTTATTGGTGTATTGGTGGCTGAAGAGGAGAGGTCTCATACCCTTTACTGCCTCTCTCCCTCTCTTGTGGGTACTGCCCTCTTTTTTTCCTTCAGTCCTCCCTTCTTTTATAGGGTATCTTGTAGTACTGTTACTCTGACATGTTTGTTATAAACTGTGTGATAAATTGCTATCTTCTGTGAAGAATGCGACTGGAATCTGATTAACGATGCGATGACCCGGCTTTTATAACCTGCGAGACACATTGGATGGTCGGCCAGATGCCGCATTTCACCGATTAATGTCTGCCCGATGTCCGGCCGGGCTCTGAGCGGCGAATTTGGCCCGGCGCTCGCCAGATATGTATGATGCCCGACCGGGTCGGGGTGTCGTGGGGTGGGAGAGTCGGGCACGGGCCCTATGGTCCCCCACTAAATCCGCCACTACATTTGCCACGCTTTTTCTGTGTTTACCATGCATTGTTGGACGCACGGGCGTATATTTCACGCGACTTCTTTCTTTTTTTCCGTTCCTCTTCGCGAATGTTAATAATATTAATAAGAGTCCATATTTGACCTCTCGGGTCATTAATTTCTAAAGCATTTCTTAAACTTATATTGGAGTAGTCACGCCTTAAGTGTTTCACTGATGTTCCTACAACATTAAAATGATATTTATAGGGGAGATCCTAACCGTTTAAATTCAGTTTTGTTGAATCCATGATGAACTATTTTTTCTCGCGCAGTCTCAACCTAAAATGCATTGTTTGGTGCTAATAGCAAATGGCTGCCAACTCCGAACAAATGGTATTACTACTATGACCAGGGGCTAAAGCCCCAGGCTAAAATTGGAGCCATGTGCGTATAAACTGGTCTTCGCGACCAGTACACATCCAGATTGTCCTGCTCCACATCACATGCAGTCTGCCGTTACAAATCAGTTAAGACCGTCCATTGTGATGATTGTGAATGTTAGCGAAATGAATCTAACTCGAATAAAACTTGCTTTTTTTAAATTTTCGAATGTCTGTGATCGAGTTGTTAAACGCGTATCATATTTCGAATATGATTTATACACGGCCTAACGCAATTATTGAATGAATCGATATTTTTTTCCGGTCAGAGGACAACCGAACGAGTTGATCAGTGGCATTTAACCCTTTCCCTCGAACAGACGGTTTCTGACGCCTCTGCAGCAGACGACTTTTGAAAACATTGTGACAAGAGAAGAAATTGCTCAAAACGAGCAATTTCTCCTTTTGCCACAATTTTTTCCTCTCTATTCAATAAAAAAACTGTCAGTTATGGAGAATTTCAAGTTTTTGTCCATTTCTTTTCAAAGTCGTCTGCTGCAGATTTGTTGTATGTTGGAATGGGTTAAAGCTGAAACTCGAACATGAGTATGAATTCGTAATGAGATGCCATCAACCTAACCCTTTCCCCGCTTATAAACGCATTTTTGACGCATCTAAAGCAGATGACATTTGACCACATTGTTTCAAAAGAAGACATTTCTCATAAAGAGCTTTAACAATTTTTCTCCTATTTCCACAAATGTTTTAAACTCAATTATTGATTCTATTTTTTATTGCATTAGTTTGCCTTGATTATTTAGAAGTCGTATACTGTTGTTTCGATGTATAGGGAAAAAGGTTGAAATGAATTAACGAAAGGATACAAAATTTCAAATAAAACATACAAATGTCACATAAAATAAAATAACCTTTTTACATTATTCAATAGCAGTATCTTTTTTTTGAAATGATAACAAAGCATATCGTGCTATTCAAAATGACTCGTTCAGTTACAGGCAAACGTCAATTATAACCGGTAAATGAATTCAGAGCAGCTGACGCTTTACGTTTTCACCGTCAATGCCAATATTCAAATTTTGCAGCAAACAATACGGTTTCAGACGAGACAGCGCGTAACGAGAAAGTCTCAACTGAAACTAGCATTCTCTGCATTTTAGTTATCATAATATTAAACAACTCTTAATACATGCAAAACTGAATCGTCTGATAATGAATATGGACGCGTCTATCTTTGTAAATTCGACACTGAAAGAGTTAACAATTGACATTGTTTTATGATTGTGTTATGATAGATAGATCGATTTCGTTAGGAATGATTTCAAATATGTCTAACATACCATAAACATATAAATGTAATACACTTATTACTAAGACAAAACAAAAATAGTTCAATGGTATGTTACCATAGTTGAATATTAATCAAGCATTCGCGCGTCCATGGGAAAAGATACACGTTTTACATTTTTGAACAGTTCTGGTGTTCCCATGGCCTGGCTTACATACCTTAACCCTTTCAGCGCCGAATTGTTTAAAGTAGACTCTTCCATGTTCAAACTCGGACGACTCTATTTTCATGTTATAGGATTTTTGGAATATTTTTTATAACTCACAGCCAAACAATGCAGATTGCAGGTGAGACAGCTCGTTACGAGCTGACTCACCTGAATCTGTATTGTTTGCAAAAAGCTCAATATTGCCTTTGGCGCTGAAAGAGTTAAGAGGCTTTTGTTAGAATCATGTGACAACATAAACTATAAGGCATCTTAAGGTATGAAAGCTGTATTGGGATAAAACATTGCATGAAGTGGAAGAAATATTCTATTCTACAAATTTAACTTATCCACACAATGATTTCAAAATTCGTCTGCTGCACAGACGGGCAAATGTCGTCTGTAACAAGGAAAAACGTAAATCTTAGCGATGGCAGCTCCAGGAATTGGTCAAAGAGTTCCACTAAACTTAAGCCATCCATCCTCGTTTTTAATTGGATTCCCATTCTATATTTAGGCTGGAGAAACCCCTCTTCATCTTGCTGTTCGTCACTGTCATTTAGAAGTGGCGAGGGAACTCCTACAGTATGTCAGCATACATAAATCTAGAATAGACGCCATCATGCTAGTAAATCAACAAAACTGGGTAAGTATTCTTAAACGATTCTACAGGCATTCGGAATGCATATGTATGTAACGATAAATTAACTTAATTAAATTGGTGAAGAAAATACCACCGTTCCCTCTCTCATTAAACATGTATCCTATGCTATTGTATCATCGTGTTTTTATATTATTATATGTATGTATATGGTAAAATATAGCAGAGCTTATGCTATTTACATTTTGTCATTGTAAGCAAGTATACAAATAAAGTTAGTAAGTTATAAGTTAATAGTTAACATGAGTTTGCAAAGTCAATAACCTCAACCAGATAAACTTTGTGACAAAAGGAAAAATTGCCCATTATCTCTCAAATTCTCCTTTTGCTACAATGTTTCCAACCCTTTTTAATGATTTTACTTTAATGTTTCATTTATTTGGGTATATGTTTTCGAAGTCGTCAGCTGCAGAACTGTTGTATGTGGGAAAAGGTGAATTATAACAATGTATATAAAAACGGCCACGAATTACTGACGTTCCCCTCGTTCTCTAGAACATGTTTACGTATTATACGTTGACGTTAACATAGCATGATGCATCATATGTATCAAGTACTTGTATGAGCAGGTCAATGGTAACGGGGGTATAAGAGCTGCCAAAGCTGGGGGAATATATTCATGTTATCATTATGATACATTCAAAGTCACTGGACACAAATCTGAGTAGTGTCTGGTTATTTGAGGTCAATTGTGGCAGCCTGTTAATTTACATTGGTATACAAATTGTTACACTTCTAGTATAGCTATTTGAGGTGTTGTTGACTCTCCATTGTGGCATCCAGTAAATTTACATTGGCATACAACTTGTTACACTTCTAGTCTGGCTATTTAAAGTCTTGTTGACTCTCAATCAGTTGTGGCATCATGTAAATTTGCATTGGCATACAACTTGTTACATTTCTAGTCTGGCAATTTGAGGTATTGCTGGGACTCCACCGTGACATCATGTAAATTTACATTGGCATACAACTAGTTACACGTCTAGTCTGGCTTCTTGAGGTCTTGTTGATGCTCCACCGTGACATCATGTAAATTTACATTGGCATACAACTTGTTACACGTCTAGTCTGGCTTTTTGAGCTCTTGTTGAATCATGTAAATTCAGATTTGCAAAATACTTGTTGGATAACACTTCTAGTCATAACATAAATTTTGACAGTGAATAATGCAATGAGATTACACCCGTAGTAGTTTGTCTAATGATTCAGTTAGGTGTATATGACTCTAATGTTGGTATGTACAGGTTTATCCGATGATTCAATGTGCGCAAGTGCAATACAATTCATACTCACAAGATTCGGCTCATGTACACTATGTTGCAGGAAGGCGAGACATCCGTCCATTACGCTGCAGGCCTTAGCAAGAGAATGGCCCACGACGATTTCGAAGATACCGATATCATAAACCTGTTGTTAGAGTACAATGGGGATACAAACACACATACTAAAATGGTTAAGTATTATTTTTATATATTTTTATATATGCACTCAATAATACGAGAGGTAATAACCGGAAAATGTAGCAGTATTCTCGTTTACACTCTGAATACACACTGTGAAATAGACGCTTTTGTATTCATACCGTACGCAATACAGATTCTAGTCACTTGACTGCCCGGCGCCATACACGCAATGCGCTAACTAAATGCGTCAAATAAGATGACATCCCTATCGTTCCTGAATCTTTGAATAAACGTTTTGATTGATTGATTGATTGGGGTTTAACGCCGTTTTCAACAATTTTTCAGTCATATCAAGGCTGCCAGTTCACCTACTCATATGTTTCCTGGTTTGCTCACACCCGTACTCTACACAACATACTTTCCAATCAACTGACTGCTTTTCCACAGTGACTTTTGTCAAACGTCGGAAGGAATGTTGGCCGAGCTGGGGTTCGAACTCACAATCCCTGGATTGACAGCCCGCGTCGCTACCCACTGGGCTACCGGGGCTCGTTTTTAAAAGTATAAGTAAATTGCAGGAGTGGTGAGTTGAGCAGCTACACGTATAAAGCCTGGGTAGGTGGTGCTGATGCAGTCTTCGCACAATCAGCTTCAGCAGTCAAATGCTTATTAAAAGCGCTTTCACTGTTTTTGGTCAAAATTATAGCGTAATCTAAGCAATCGGGAATATAACCTACCGGGTCAACTGTATGGTTTGTCGATTTTAAAGTCATTTTCCGCGAACATGTACTCGAGTCGAAAGCATACTGTTAATGCTCTATCAGTCGTTCATTTGTGACAACTATAGTTATATCTCGAGGGCTTGGCGTGAAACGGTTGTAACTAAAAACCTATTTTGAGAAACCTGGTTTAGGGGCAATTTTGACCCCTTTGTAAACAATGCAAATTTAGGTGCCATTGCTCAGAACGAGCAATGGCACCTAAATTTCCATTATTTACCAAGAAAAATGATTTAACGCTTATAAAGACTTAATGGCGAGATGATTAACCTTGGTAAAAAAATACAAATTTTAGTTACAACCGTTTCACACCAAGCCCTCGAATTCTGTTTGATAGTCACACTTAACACGCTGGATTGAGTCCGGCATTCTTTTGTTATAGTTAGGCTTACTTGTTTTAAAATATGTTATATTTAAATAGTTCAATAACTTATATCTGATTCATTGTTTGGAATACGTTGATATGTAGAACGCATTTCATTGTTTGGACGGAAACTAGTATAATCTCATACTTGGTCTTGCCGAAGTAACATTTTTACGATTTTGGCGTTTAAACCTTTCTCGCAGATTTTTCCAGATTAATTTGTTTCATCTTACATTTTCGCAACGAAAGACCAATGTTTTATCAGCTAAATAGGACATCAACATACCACAATTATGAAGCAGACGGTATTGAAATTAATTGATAAAGGAAAATCCACCCATAATGAAAGTAAAATTAAGTTCAGTTGAAAACATTGCGAAAAAAAAAGCTGATGATGAGGAATATTTTTCCTTTAACTACAATGGCTTCAAATGCCTTTTACAGTAGATATGTCAAAACGCGTCAGTATTTGGGACAAAAGAAAAGCTGAAAGTATGTCACAATGCAGAATGTATTTAGATTAATAAGGGAAATAATCCAAGAATGTTTTTTTTAAAACGACAACACTGATTGTCTACTTCAGACTTACGAAACACCTTTACACTATGCTGCCAGATCAGGGAATAATGACGTCATGTTAGAGATGGTTAAACACATTGGTCCAAATAAAATACAAACCGCTATTAACATGCAGGCAAAGGTAAGTGTCGGTACTTAACCCCCCCCCCCCCCCCCCCCCCCCCTTTCCCACATACACCAAATCTAGACGACTTTTGAAAACATCTTAGCAAAAATAGGAAAATCCCCATAAATAAAAGTATAATAAAATCAATAATTGAATAAAGTTGAAAATATTGAGGCAATTTATCATTATGTCACAATGTTTTCAAATATCGTCTTCTGCAGAGGCGTCAGAAAGCGTCTATGCGGGAAAAGTTTTAAAATGTGTTTGTTGTTTGATATTGTGTTATTACTCGACAACATCATTCTGATCCAGTCCTTAGTGTAAGTATCGTAGAGACTTCCAAATTCGTGATCTACCTTAGTTTCTGACGACATTTTTTCGTCGTTTTCTTCATGGACTTTGTATAAGCAGTCCATTGAGAAGTGTGTTACTATTTTCTGATGTCTAAAGATTCTTTTAGTACTCGACAATGCCGTTTAATTTAATGTTTAATGATCACGAACTTAGGAGACTGGTATATATATATATATATATATATATATATATATATATATATATATGAACCGCGCCTTACGATTTAGGGCCTTAATGCATCCGCGTCCAGTGGAAGACATTCATACAGCGTCGCCCTTTCGTACCAATGGTACCAGGTTCGAATCCCGTGATGAGCGGGTTCTGCCTTTGGAATTTCCCCACACAAACGATGCGAGTACTGGTTATGTCTCCAGGAAGTAGACATCGATCGTGATTAATATCAGCTTTTAAAGCTCGTTTCGCAAACGATGTAAAATATTATAAGTTTAAGCTAAACGAAGACAGTGTTAACAGGATGGATTTCTTTTTCTAGAATGGTTGGTCACCGCTGTTGGTTGCCAGCGAACAGGGACACTTGGAGGTGGTGAAAATCTTGATGCAGCATCATGCCCGAGTCGATGTCTTTGACGAGGTAAAACACGGGAAAAAACACACAATAACCTATCTTGTCCATATGCTATAATAATACTGACCGTAATAATTACGAAAGAGAAAATTTGGAGAATCCCTCCCAGGACCGTGTTACTATAAAAAGCCTCTATTTGGTTAATATAGTATAATACTAATTTTATGAAATATTATATAGAGGGGCTATTTATAGTTACACGATCCTGTGAGGGATTTTCCGAATTTTCTCATACGATAACATTACGGTCATTATTGTTACAGCATAAAGACCATATAGAGAGACTTTTTGTAGTATCTTAATTAACGAGTAATTTTGTGTTTTTCCCCCATTTTTTCTCAAATGAAAACTCGGACGCCAGTGATTGTATACAGATGACGTCCGTTCTTGTGTGCCGCATCGGTAGTGTAATGGTAAAGCGTCCGCTTCGGGTATGGGAGGTCCGTGTATCGATCCTCGACCGGGTCCAAATACTTTAAAAAATGGCAG